>PVIJ01000986.1:0-231162 GCA_004024925.1 Scalopus aquaticus | reverse complement strand
GCCTTCATTATTTCCCTCATTGATTATATTTCCTCTTCACTGGCCTTCTGTCTGGTTTGTACTCACTCCCTAAGCTCATGCCCGCCTCAGGGGTTTGTACTTGTTGCTCCTCTTACTTGGATCATCCTTCCTCAGGCTTTCAAATGACTGTTTTTCCCTCACCTTGCAGACTTTCGTTCAAGAGTCTCTTCTTTGAGACTTTCCCTAGGCAGGTCAGTTATCACATTATTTTCAGCTGAGTTCAGATTTGTATCCAAAAGGATCTTATTATTTACGTCATCTGTTTTCCCCATCACAACATGAATTTCTTTGGAAACAGAATTTTTTCTTTGTTTACCTGTGTACATCCAGTTCTTAGAATTCTGCCTGGAACATGGAAAGAATTCAGTTAACATTTTTTGAGCGACTGACTTATGTAAAGTTGTTTGAGGTGCCTGAAGGATTAATGGCTATTCATAAAACTTCTCTTGATCTCATAGTTAACATAGTTTAGCTGGAACTAGCTGGGGTTATTTTGAGCTGAAGACCCACCTACGGAAGCCTCACAAAATCACAATGTGCAAACTGACAGTGATGGTATGAGGAACCATTACAGCAACTTCTTGACTGGTTTCCTCTATTTGTATTACAAAAACAGCAAAGGCACCATTAAAGATAGAAAACAATTTCTTTGTAATTATATTATCAAACATGTGGTCTATACTAAAACAAATTATAGACAGCTTCAGAAAATGGTAGAGGAGAGAATTACCGAACTTCAAAAGATCTCACGTCATTCTATGACCTTAGAAAGGGAGATTGTTGAATAAAATTTAAGAAAGAAAATGAAAGGACAAAATTTCTGTTCATAGGCAGTATATTATAATTAAACAAGAAATAATATAGACCACGCATGAGTCTAAAAATTGGCTCATCGATTACCTGAAAGATAAAACGTGGTGTTAAAATTCTTATTTTATTAATCACTTAAAGTAACTAAATCCTATGAATAAAAATAGCTTTCTTGCTCTATTTCCATTAACCATGATTCACAGAAAATTAAAACCTGATAGGGTCTTTGTGAAATATCTTCTAAATTGTAAAGACTTGTTAGATTTAAGGGTCTGAGTTAGTTTCCTCAAAAGGTTTAAGAGGAGAATGACAGAGGTCATAATTAGCAGAGAAGAAGAGGACTTATGGAAAGAAAAATTATAGGTCTAGAAGCCTAAGAATCTTAGTATGAACCTAAAATCAGTAGATTTTAGTAGATCATAATAAACTGGCTTAAGGAGGAAGATTGTTGTTACAGAATCTATGTACTTTATATGTGGAGGTGAATCTTACAGGGCTGTGGTCCTAGGGCTAGAACATACTGATCTGAATGGTGTATGAACTAAGATCACATTTAATAAGTATGGTCATTCATTCATTGCCAGATAGAGGGGAGCTCAAGAGTTAGGGAATTAGATAGGCCAGCAATTTACTCATAAAGCTATAAACAGTCCTGGAAGTACTAGGTAGGTAGTATTAGGCTCAGATAGGTCCAGGAAGCTCAACAGGAAATGGAGAAGAACAGTAAAGTAAAATTGGTTTGAGCGGGTAGAGGCGATGAGGAGCCTGAGGATGCAGAATCTAACAAAGCTCGGGTGCAGGCAATGCTGAGATTTGGGAACATCAGAGAACATCAGTAGTTTGCCTCTCCCTACTCTGTATCCTGCCCAGGTGGGGGCTTATCTGGACTGGCCAGTAGCCACATGGAAGCCAAAGGATGGGAAGGTAATTCCAAGCCCTAATCAGCTCAGATGGGCCAGCCATAGATAGTGCCCAAAAATGGATTACTTAAATGCTTAAATGTTTAAAATGGAAAACATGGTTCACTGCTTAGTATTTTCTCTTTTTTAAAATTTAATATATATTTTTATTGTTATTTATGTCTTTTACATTTTGTATTCCCCTTGGGTAGCCCACCACCAACTCACCCACGATCCATCTCCATGGTCCCCTGCACTCTTCTCTAATCCATCCTTTGCCCTTATCCTTCCCTCCCTCTGCCTCCCCCCTCCCTGCTGAGTGTCTCTCTCCTATTTGGTTTCCTTATAGTCCTGTTATAAGTGAAACCATTCAATATTTTTCTCTTTCTTTCTGGCTTATTTCACTGAGGGGATCATCACTGCTTAGTATTTTCAATACATATCTCATGAGCTACTTCTCTGTGCTTGCTACCATGCTAGCACAGGAATTGTAGCCTAGATCTGTCTTCCAGAGGCCACTGGGTACTTGAAGTGTGTGAAAACTGTCATAATTTCACAATGAACTAATATGCAGGAGATAGATTTCCCAGCATCCCCACCCTCAATTTTTCTGTTCCTAAACTTTCACAGCAAAATATGTGTAGTTTTCTAATTGCTTATTGCTTTCTCTATCTAAACATATTTTATTTGACTATTATTTCCTTAAGAACAGATTATTACTTATTTCATTTTTGTATCTCTTAGAGTGAGTATATATATGCAAGTCTATAAGTAAAACATATAAAACAATGAATATATATATGGAGGGGGCAGTAAGAGGAAATATTAACAACAAAATTGAGAGCTACAAATTAAAATTATTTTCTTTCTGATTTTATATATATCTTCTAAATCATGTACAAGGAACCTGTCTTATGTAACACACATTATAAAGGTTACTAAAAAGAAAAGAGTATTACACTGGAAGAACAAGTGGCCACTTCACTTATGAAATAGATTATATTAAGGTCTGTACACATCGAAATATTTTTTTCTTTAAACTATTCTTTGGCCCAAAGAAACAATGGAAAATTACCGATATGTATTCATCTCCAAGACAACACTTTTTGCTCTATGCACTGACCTGGAACCTTGGAGTAGAGAAGAGCAGAGCCATATACATTTATATCTTTTCAAGGAAATGAGGCAAAATATCTATAGTTCTCTACATTATTCAACTACTCTGTCAGTAGTTGGCTATGAATGAGTCTCCTTTTGAAGTGATGAAGGTGTTTGTTGTGTTAGTAGCTGAAGTGGCTGAAGAATATAGAAAAAGAGTCAAGGAAAGGGTGGCTTCTGGGAAACATCTTGCTCATATTTTTCCTAAAGAATGTGCCTTATTGGCTTATTCAAAGTTGAGAGTTGGAGTATAAAACTATGACTTTACTAAGTAGTATTGACTGTAGTTAGGAAATGTTTGTTTTAAGATGCAATAAAAATATACAACAGTGCTTGAATTTAAGACAGGATTAAAACAGCTTGTAGATCAAACAGACTTCTATGTGAGCTGCCATTGCCAGCAGGGCCAGTGGAATCTAATTTGAAATGCCAAATATTTAATATTCTATTGCACATTTACATAGTGCTAATGCCATGCTTGTTCTCTCCTACAGTACCCTGTGGGAGATGAAGGAAACAGGAATAGCAGTTTCAAGCCACTTTGCTACTCAAAGTGTCATGTCATCTCTCAATCTGGGAGAGTGATGCTCAGTCCACTAATGGAATCTTCTAGATTTGCTACTGTGGTACAGTTCAAGGGTTCTCTGCTTTAAATTTCCAAGAGGAAATTCTAAGGTTGACTTTACAGGGACCATGACTCATTTTTCCTTTTCATATGTTGGCTGCAAATGAATAAGTACTTTTGTTGAGTTTTATTTTATTTATTATTATTAGACTAATGATGGAGAAGTTATCCTTCAACCACCTCAGCTACTAAGACAACACCTTCATCACTTAAAAAGGACACACATTCATATTCAACTACTGAAAGCAATAGTAGGATTTAGCTTGGTACCTGAGTTGATGTTAAGAAGGGATGAATTCACTATATTGGACAGCTTTGAAAGTCAGATTAATTTTTGAAAAAGGATAGTTCTTTAACCCGAGGCTTTAATGCAGCAAATATTCAGAATTTCTTTCTTAGAGGTTATTTTTCAATTGACCTGTTCCTGAGCCTTTTTTAAATTTAAAAACCTATATGTGAAGTCTATCTCTAACAATTCTAAATTCCTTATCTTCACTGTCATCGATGAATTCGTATAAGTAAATTGTTAGCATTAGATTTCGACTTCAATTAAAACTATAGGATGCTTCTTATTTTAGGATATAAATAACTAACAGATTTAAAACTTTGAATTACATGTTAATATGACAAGTTTTATATATTTATATACACCCACACATATATATGGTATTATTTTGAATATAATTAGAAAAGTTAATTTTTCCTAATCATTGCTGGTTTTTAAAGCTCTCTCTCTTTTAATTGACCCAAAACACTGAAGAATTTATCATAAAATGTGGAGGAGAAAGTGGGACTGGGAACAAAGGGAGTCAATGGCTATGGTAAAGAACTATGGGTGCTCGGTGCCCTGTGTGGTGTGGTGACATACATCTGAGGTGCTTTAAACCTATTCCCCTAAATCATATGTTGTGAGTCAATGTTACAACATTGTAAAAATAAATAAATAAAAACATTAGAAATATACATATTAGAAATTGAAAAACATGTATACTAAGTTTTTCCTAGGAAGACTAATAATCAGTTACATATTTAATAAATTAATCTCGAATAGGGTTAAATAGATTTACCTCAATTGGGGCTATTAGTTTTTTTATGCCTATTAAGAAATACAAAATCAAATAATTTAAGAAAATTTAACAGTACCTAATTGACATAAAGTGTATTTTTTTTCTTTAAGGAGTACTGGTACTATAATTTATTCCAAATAGACTGAATTTTACTATAAATTTTTAGCTAAACTATACTAACTACACTCAAACTCAAGAGGACAATAACATTGTAATGTTTGGTTTGGTTAGCTTTGGAATTCTACCCACAATTCTCCCATCAATGTCCAAGTAAATACATTGGAGAATTTCAATTTTGCAATTTGAAAACAAGAATCCATTAAAACAATAAAGATATTAAGCTAGGATCCACTACAAACCTTTAAAATGTTTAATTTAATAAAGTAAAAAGATAAAATGACATCAATGGGAATACTTTGGTAGTCTCCGATATAAGCTTTTCCCTTTCTGAAAGAGATCAACATTAATAAAACTAACAGCAATGTAACCTAAAGCACCCTTTAGATAAAATTTTCTAAGGTGACTTGTAATTTAAAAGGTGAAAACCAACAAAACAGTTACATTTCTTTTATGTTTTTTATCAGTAAATACAAATGAAAGTCTACCTCACTTCAAATCCAAATAGTATAATATGTGCTATAACTTAAAGACACAGATGATATGATCTAATTTTATCAAAATTATTCAAAGGCATACTCTTATAAAATACAAATGTCATGGGCTTCACAATAGCGGATTATGTACAGCTCTCCTACTGTAAAATTCATTTTTCTTTTTAGAAGTAATAGATTAATATAAATGTTATTTTAGAAAATAAAAGGTACTCAGTAGCAAATAACAATGAATTTGCCACCATGTACTCTACTTGAAAAGTGGCAAGAATTCAGATAATTTCACTGTTAGAAAGGCAATGTTTTGCCCACTGGCCATCTGCTCACCTCTCCTGACCCCACTCTCTGGAAACCAGTTCAACCCCAGCACCTCCACCCTGTCTGTCTCCACAGCTCATCTCACCTTCCCTGATCTGGCCCCTTCAGCAGAGCTGTTTATTTCTTAGTGCTAATAAGGTACCATTTATAGAACACTTAGTGTTTAATTCCTATCAAAGCCCTATCGGTAGATCCTGTTATAATGCTTGTTTTATAGATGACAAACTGAGGCTTAGAACAGTAAGGAATTGGCTAGGATCAGACTAGTAACTGACAAAGTCAGGATTTGAATCCATGGCTCTCCTGTTTCAGAATTTGTACCCTTACTGCACGGCCCCCCATTTAATTATTTATGATTAGCTTTTCATTGGCGAAGTCTTCAATTATACCAGCTATCCTTTTCTTTTTGGGGGGTGTGGGGTGGGGAGGATGGTTCTGTCATGTTGTGGCAACAAAAATTTAGCTGAACCCTCAATTTAAAAGAACATTGAAATCTGCTGATTCAATATAATATTGAAACCATGAGAATAGTGCGACAACAGGGGTGTCAGGCCAAAGACTAACATCTCTGTGAGGGCAAGCACCACGCCACTTAAAGTACGCATGGCATGGAACTATCCCTTGAGGAAAGGGAGTTCAGTGGCCACAGACTCTCTTTGCCCTTCTCTCTCCCATTCTTCCCCCCGCAACCCCCACTCCCCTTCCAACCCCTCCCTCCCCCCAATATGCTTACCTTCTCAGGGAAGGGCATTCTGAAAAAAAAAAAGAAAGAAAAAGTTATGTTGGGGTTTCAGGCTGCTCTGATACCCACATTCGACCGGGCTGCCTGTGTATGCTACTTTCTAATAACTTGCCTTCAGTTTGACCTCAGGAGTGGATTTAGAGGGGTTCTTCTATCCCCCATTTTTCACCTGTTATTCATACTGTAAGCAGGAAGGGCCCTTTTACCTTAGATGTTGGCAGAACTTGCTCCGGAATGTTGGTTCGCCTGGCTCCTCCTGGCTGCTCACAAAGTCTGTCAGAAACTCGCTCACTCACCTGTCCCGGGGGAGCCGCGGGCAGGAGGAGTGGCGCTCGCCTCTGCCGCAGGGCCGGGCTCCCGCCTGCAGTGTTCCTCCGCGTGATCCTTAAGCCCACGAAGCTGTTAATTATTACTCTTGCTTCGTTCTGCAGGGAAGTGTTAGAAACCTGAGCCACTCCCTGTGTCTCAGTGCATGTTGGGAGTGTTTACTTTCTTTCTCAGGAGCAGCTCATAGGAACACTCCTTGCTCCCTGCCACACATCTTGAGTGAATTGACATTCTGGTTAACACGTCTTTACTACTGAATTGGGCTAATTCTAACCTCTGCTCTCTAATTTATCCAAACTGTGGAGAAATGGTCTAAAAGAGCTGGTACCAACTAGAGCTGAATATCATTATCACCTGTGTTTCTTCTAATTTTTTCTTTTCAGAAATTTTTAAATTTCTTTTCCCTGTTCGTTTGCCACCCTCTTTCCCCACAGCACCTTTTCACCCAAAGCAGATTCTCACAGCTCAAGATGCACCTAGTCACCCATGTATAACTTGCTAAACTCTCAAACTCTGGCTCAGCACCTGACTCTGATCTGGTAGGTCTGGGATAGGCTGTGACCCTTGTATTCATTTTATAAGCTTTACAGAAGAATCTGGTAGACATCAAATATGAAAACTTACAATATATTGCAACAGAGGACATGAACAATAATTTAGCCACTGCCTACTGCATTAGATTTGTGAACTTTGATTTCTCCAATTTCGAAAAAGGCACTAACGTCTAGTTAACTAGACTTATTTGGTGACATTTGGCAATATGTACAGATATAAAATCATGTTGTTCACCTGAAACTGTGTATGTCACATTTTACCTCAATTTTATAGAAGGGAATGAAAAAAGGCACTGGCACAGTACAAAAGCAAAAACAAAACCTCCCTCTGTGAAAACTACCAAAATGTCAAAGCTTTTTATCTTTATTTAAATTTAAATAATATCTGTCCAAATATGTGTGTATGGGGGGGGGCACTCAAGACTTAGAGCCCCTCAGGTAACAGATGTTATGGAAGTAGAAAATGCTTTTATTGCACACATGCACACATTTTTTTAGTATCATTGCTATTTTATTTCTTATCTAAAAATATTGATAATTTTTTAAAAAGATTATTTTATACTATAAGCCTTAGAGTCCAAAAAAATATAGTTCCTGCCATGAGTTCAGTAAAGTTGATTTCTGGTGTCTTCCACGTTCAAATGTCAAAGTAACAGACCCTGTCACTTTCGTTTACAGATACCTGTTTGGCTTATGATTTTAAGGACTCAACATGTTCAAAAGGTCAGTTTACCTAGTTATCTCATGGTGTGTGGATACCAAGAACCACTAGTGTTACCATTCTTTTTGCTATTTCAATAAAATGAAGAGAATCTGGCAAAGGAGTTCACTGGATTACAATCAAAGCTTCCACAACCTCAGTTATGAGGCCTGTGTGACTTAATGTTACCTGTGGTATTATTTCACTTACCTGGTTGCCCCCCAGCCCTGGTTTTGTGATTGCTGATATGAACTGACCTTTGAATGATGACTAACAGGCCCTACAGTGTTTACACCTCCTAGGCTCCAGGATGTCTTTGTGAAATCTACACTTCACCCTCATTGTCTGCTATCTATAGAGATTGTTTGTTTATTATCAGAATCAAGACAGCCTGGTTTTCATTTTTTATCTGCCGCATTTTTGAAATCTTTATTTCGTTGACTGTTTCAGCTGGTTTCCTTTCATGAGCAGCCCATTTGTTTTTGAATCGTTTACCCTTTTGTACACTTGTACATAATTTTGTACAAAATTATGTACACTTGTACATAATTTTTATTATGTTGTATGTGTATTCCCCATGTGCCATGTGGAAATTTTGATGTTTAGATCTGTAGAGGAATAAAATTTGAAAAATAGACATGTAGAGGGAAAAAAATCACCTACATTTTCAACTCTCAAATATAGTTACTACAAACAATTTGGTGAGTGTCATTATTGATATAGTTTCTCTATGGATATTTACCAAAATATTATTACATTTGACTTATTGTTTTATAACCTGCTTTTATCACATAAAACATATTATGAACAATTTGCCATATGTCAGTTTTTTCCTGCAGTGTAATTTCAACTAGCTGCACTGTGTAACAGCATGTGGATATGTCATTACTTAATCGGTTCCTTATTGTGAGAAATTTATATGACCGTAAAAATACTGCAGTAAATATATATGACTTCACACAGCCATGATTATGTCTTTTAGATACTTCTCAAAAAATAAAGTTGTCAGGTGAAGAGAATGTACATTTTAAAAGAATTTCTCTCAAAAAGTATTAATTTTAGGGCCTTCCTGGTGGTGCAATAGGTTAAGCGCAGTACTGTGGACCTATTCACAGCCACTGCAGCATGAGTTCAACACCTGGCTAGGGAGATTCCCACATGGTGCAGCAGACCTCTCCTGCCTGGCCCTCTGCTCCCCTCAGCAGTGTACGTCAGTCAGTCTGCCTGTTTTGCTCCCCACTCTCTTTTTGGTGAACCCTCTCACCACCCCACACCTCTGGCTTGCACCCCAGCTTTTATGCATAAATAATCTTTAAAAAAAAGTATTAATTTTATACTCTTTGGGTGCCTCCTGCATTATTCTTCTTCTTTTAAATAATTACCAATTTGAAAGGTTAAAAAAAATCATATCCTATTTTTAAAAAACATATTATTTACTTCCTCTAAAATTGAATTCTTTCATTAGTCCTAATTTATATTTCTGCCCTTTTGTTTTTTGTACTCTTTGCTAATTTTTCCTGTATTAATTTATTAGTGCTCTTTATATGTTATGCACTTCAACTCTTCATCATCTGTGCTGTTACTATCTATCCCAATATTGTTTGGTAAGTTTTTGACAGAGGAAAAGCTTATAAATTTAAATAGTCATCCTATTAATATTTTCCTTTATTAGTTACACCTGAGTGTTAATAAAAACTCCCCCATTCTTAAGCTAGCGGAAATAAAGTTTATTATATATTTAACTCATTATATCAATCCAGTTGGACATTACGATGTCAAAAACTGTTATATTAAGGGCCTCCCTGGTGGTGCAACAGGTTAAGAGCAGTGCTGTGGAGCTGTCTGCAGCTGTGGCACAAGTTCAAAGCCCGGCCAGGGAGAGACCCACAAGGCGCAGCAGACCTCTCCTGTCTTGCCTGCTACTCTGCTCAGCAGTGTACTTCAGTTGATTGGCTTGCTCCTCTCCCCTCTCTGTCTGTGGTGAAACCTCTCACCACGCCACACCTCTGGCCTGTAACCCAACTTGTATGCAACAATAAAATCTCTCTCTCAAAAAAGTTGAGTTTCTAAAAAAAAAAACAAACTGTTATATTAAAATCTAACACTTTTTGTAAATTATTGGTCTGTTAACAAAGTTGCAGTCATTAAATGATTATAGGATATTAACTATGAAGCAAGGACTACATTTTATTTTCTATTTTATCCCTACACTGTAACAGTATCTGGCAGGCTCAGTGACTGATCAGGGGGAAATACTTAATAGTTACTCTTGATTCTTTCATTTCTCTCCTTCCACTCACTGAAAGTTCTTAGTCTGTGTATCTCCATCACCTTCTAGATCAGGTCAGTGTTACTTTTTTTTTTCAAAGATTGATTTATTTATGCATACAAGCTGGGGTATAGGCCAGAGGTGTGTATGTGTGGAGGGTGTGTGGAGGGTGAGAGGATTCACCAGAGACAGAGTGGGGAGCAGAACAGGCAGATCTACTGAAATACACTGCTAAGAGGAGCAGTGGGCAAGGCAGGAGAAGTCTGCTGTGCCATGTGGGAAGCTCCATGGCTAGGGATCGAACTCGTGCTGCAGTGGATCTGCCTAGCTTCGTAGTGCTGCAACTTACGCCATTGTGCCACCAGAGAGGCCCATTACTTTCTACTTAGGTACTACAAATGGCCTTCTAAATGACCTCTCTGTCTCCACTTTTGTTTCACTACTGTCCATTCTCCACCTGCAGTCAGCGTGACCTATAAACAAAATCAGATGATTTCTTTTGCTGAAAACCATTCTGCTGGTTGTCCCCCTCCCCCATCTGGCATAAATGCTAAATCTTAATTCCTTCTTATGGCTTCCAAGTCCATATAACATTGCCCTTCCCTACCGTTTGGACCTTTCTGATTTTCTGCTCCCAGTATGACTATTTATATGTTGCCCTGGTTTCATATTTGTTGCTGGAACATACCAAACTAGTTCTTGTCTCACTGCCTTTGTAATAGGTATTGTCTCTGCCAAAAAAGTTCCTCTCTTGTCATGCTAGTTTCCTTTCATTTTCTACTTTTTCCTCAAAGTTACCTCTTCGGAGAGGCCTTCAATGGTCATTTTATCCAAATAAAATCTTTATCATATTCCCTATATTGCATTAATGGCAATTATTACTATCAGAATATATTTTACTTACTGTTTTATATATTATTGAATATATAGTTATTGTTGGGCAGAGACTATTTTACATCTCCTTGAATTAAAATATAAGCTCTAAGTGAACAGGTACTTTGACTTCTAGTTTCATTTCTCTGTCCTCAGTGACTAGAACAATGTCAGGTCCATATCAGAGGCTTAAGAAACATTGGCTTAGGAGCAAATAATGGTGGCTTAATGATATATGTTCAGTAAATACATATAGATAATACTTATCAAATGATACATATAGAAAATACTTTTTCCTCATTTAAAAATGATCCTTTTTCAAGTACTAAGGGGATATATGTAGCTTTGATCATGATTCTAGAATTTACATTCTCTTCCACTGACCTAACTCTACTAGAATCTGTTCTGTATTATTATAACTTTATAATACCACTTAATATCTGACAGCACAATGTGGTCATCTTTTTTTTTTTCTAAAATTTCCTTGATTATTCTAGTCCTATAATATAACAAATAGCAGCTTACTATAGAATAACAATGCCTTAGTTTATATGTAGTGATTTCTCTATTAATGTTACCGGCAATTTGTTCTAGGCCATCAGGCTAATCCATATCAGGAATGGATAACTTCAGGTCCAGGAGAGAAAGACTCCTAAAAGTAGAGATTTTTCTTGTTTAATACTGTCTTTTAGGGCATGGAAGTGAGTACTGGATTGATTGCAGTAATCCGATTTGTTCCTAAATCCTTAATTTGTTCTTAGTCATTCCTTGCAAGGACTTTCTTCCATTGGGTCTGAAGTTGGTCATTTGACTTATTTTGATCAATGGGTCAAATGCTATAGGCAGAAACTTTAAAATCGTTTGTGTCCTGGATATGGAAACAATCCAAATGCCCCCAAACAGATGAATGGATCAAAAAATTGTAGTATATATACACAATGAAATACTACTCAGGGATCAAAAAAGACAAACTTATGCCATTTGCGGCAACATGGATGGAGCTGGGAAGGATCATGATAAGCAAAATAAATAAGAAAGAAAAAGATAAACAGAATGGTTTCACTTACATGTGGAATATAGAGAAACTGAACAGAAGATCAAGAAAAAGACAAAACTTGCAATCTGACCACAGATCTGTAGCATACAGCAAAGGAGGGTGAGGGAGAGGGATCAAAACAAGAGATGGAAGAGCACAAGGGACTAGGTGATGGTTCCCAGGTGCTATGGTGGTGGGAGATCTCTGGGGACTATACCTGAGGGGAGAAACCAATTACTGTACACAAATGAACAATGATATTAGAAAATAAATGAATAAATAAATGAAAATAAAATCATTTGTACTGGGGTTTGAACCACCATATGAACAATCTTGGGCTAGATTGTGGATTGATGATTGATTCCTGACCTACTTGCCTTGCTGACAACCTACCAGTGGAGCTTCAATGTTAACTTGCAGGTGAGTGAAGATTAATAGATAAGTTCAACCAAAAAAGGCAGAACTGTACAGCTCAGTACAGTCCAAATTTCCAACCTACAGGCCTATGAACTACATCAGTGGTTGCTGTGTTAAACAAGGGGTGATACATTTTAGAACACAACCTACCTGAATCATCTGTGTGTTCTTCCTCTTCTCCCCCCCACAAGCACACACACAGAAACATGCAAACACATCAATACATTGTTAATTGAAAAGCAAGAAAAATTCCCGGACTACAGTGTTTTTCTTCCAGAATTCTGCTGAAGGGATGCAATGACCTATAGAGACAAAACAGAAAAGAATGAGACCAACAACAAAAAATCAGTTATTATTAGATTGGATCATAGCCACAGACCACTAAATCAATCCTGAAAAATATTTAGAGGTGATTATAACTTGAAGAAAATATATGGAGACAAGAAATTGTCCACTTTTAACACCATGTGACCCAATTGCAATGGATCACTCAAATCAGTCTGTTTAGTGACCTCACAGCTCACTTTGTATAAACTAAGGCTATACTTGATGTGTAGGTTACACACTAAGTGAAGTAAAAAGGAATCAGTAGCTCCGAACAATGAGGGGACTCCCAATAAAAACCTAAGTGGAAACTGCCTTACTAAGGAAGTGAGGCATTCACTTGATATGATAAATTACCTTTTCAATATATAAAACTTAAAATAAATATATTTTATACTTGGGAATATTTACCATAAAAATCTTAGTGAATTTCAGTAATTATAATATTAATTCTCTGGGGAAAATGTATGTCAACATTTCTTGAACTTGAAGAATAAACAATCCTTTCCTGTTTAAAGTACATGTCATTGCTTCCTATGAAAACAAAGACTTCAAAACTTTGATTTTTCTAATTTTTTTTTGAGAAAAATAAGTTAAAGGAGGAGACAGTCCTTTTAAAAATTCCCCCCAAACTTTAATTGAAACAACGCTGTTATCGATGTTCAGGTAATTTAAAAACTCTTAGTAATCGATAGTTTTTAAAAGCCTCCCCCTTCTGTAGTTACACTGACTTTTGAATCAGACTCTGATTGGTCCTAATGGTGGGCTCAACTGCCACACAACTGCTTTTACAACTTAAACAATGAAAAATAACTATTTTGAAAAGTCATAAAAATTATTTCCATTTCCATGACATTTTTCTCCTCTGAGACAGTTTTTTCTTCCTATAAACTGTTTTCGACAGTTTAATGGCCAGTGGAAAGAACTCAGCTTAGTCAGTCATTGAAAAATTATCATGAGGGCCATCTGGCTGGAACATCTGTTACCCCACTAGTCACTGATCACCACGGTTGATTTGGCTGATTTGGCTGTCTGGGGTGGGGGGCTATGGCTTTTTTTTTCTCACTGTTCCATGTACCATCCCAAAGCTGTGCACTTGGTTCAAGAGACGGCCTTCCATGGCAGACGGTCAGGAGTCTAAGGAGCCTATGAGGTCGGTGAGCAGCAGAGCTCTGTGGGCTAAGGGTGTATGAGTAGCTGTGCTTCCCTGCAGAACCGCCACACTTGTTCTCAAGGTCCATTTGTTCAATGCCACATGTTTACATCCATGAAGTCATCTTCACAGTCAATATATAATATAGAAATATATAATATAGTGATATATAGCATATATCACTATATTATATATGTTATATATAATGTCATATATATGTTATATATCACATATATGTTATATATCACTATATTATATATTATATAATATATTTCTATAATATAGAAATGTATAGTATAATATAATATAGAAATATATAAAATATAAGATAGCCAATACAGAAAACATGTCCATAAACCTCAGAAGCATTTTCAAGCTCTTTTATAATCCTGTCTCTGCATTCTGTCCATATGAGAATCCCAGTTATTCCATATCTTTGCTAACACTTGATATTCTCAGTGCTTTTAATTTTAGAAATTCTATTAGGGTTATAGTGGCATCTCATTGTGATTTTAATATGCATTACCTAATGAATAATCATGTTGAGTATATTTCATGTGGTTGTGCTTTTGTGATTATTTGGAAGAAGATTTCCAATACCCCAAGAGCTTTCTGATGAAATCAGAGGACATTGACAAATGTAATTTTTCAATATTATGTTATGAACAGTGTTAACATTTGGAAGATCTGCATAACACATTAAATTAATATTTTCTAAATGATCAATATATAATGTCCAAGACTTCACATGGATAAATGATCCATTCAAAGTTCAAAACAAATCATCATATTTTTTTATAAAAGAGTATAAAATATTCATTAATATGGTTTCAGATTCCACATTGTAACTAACTTTTAAGAAATTACTACTTGATAAACTTTGGCTTAGTATCAAAGAAGAATACCCACAATTGTCCTAAAATCAAAAAAGACAAGTTTTGAAAATATTCTTTTTTACAGCTTTATATGTGCATGACATCAGTTTTTGTCAGCATTATAACAGATTAAATGCAGAAAGATACTAAAATTCAGATGATTTCTACTAGGCTAGATATTAAAAACATTTGTAAACTGTAAACGATGCATTCGTTTCCATGCAATTTTTTGGTTTGGAAAATAGTTATTTTTTTTACAAAATATAATTAATGTGTTGCATATTTAAAAATAGGTAAATTAATTTTTTCCTCAGGTTTAATTTCTAACATGGTAAAGGTTGATAAATATAATCCACATAAACAATAGTTCTTTGGGTTCTTCAATAATTTTGAAGACTTCGAAGTGAAGCTACCAGAGGAAGAGGCAGAGGAGGGAGAGCAACGTGGGGAGGAAGCATAATGGACTATGGTGGAGGACTGTGGTGGAGGACTGTGGTGGAGGACTGCAGTGTCTTGCTGGATGGTGAGGTATGGTACTAACTCCTGAAGGGGATGAACCCACCCCTCAAAATTATGCACAATGTTACCTCAACAAAAATTAAATAAAATCAAAAAGTTATTTAACATTTAAAGAAAAAAATGAGAAAAAATTTCAGTTTGAATTTTTTGGATTTTTTTTTCAGTGTTACTCAAGAATCCTTGTTAGTCATTTCTCAAAGCCTAGATATATATCTGTGTCTACCCATCTAGGTGACAAATATGAATTGAAGGCAACTGAAATTAAATATGGATGGGGAAGAACGGGAAAATCTGAACCCAAACAGTAAATTTCGTGATAGACAGATGGAAAGAGGATCATGAGAAAAGACAGGTAGTCGGCACAGGGCAGCCCCATGAACTGCAATGTCATTCAGTCCAAGTTCTATGTTTTGTTGTTCTCTACTAGGCTTTATTTCCTTAGTGTCTCCTTATAAGTTATTAACTTAAGTTTGATTTCTTTTCCTAAAATATAATGAACATATTGGAGGCAGTATATCACAATATAGATATTTCACTATTGGAGCTGGGCAGAACTCTTGGTTTGACTTTTAGCTCTGAAAATTTGGGCAAATTAATTAATACAACCTATATTATTGCATTCTTACTATGTCCCAGGTACTGCACTAACTTCTGATGATATGATAGTGAACAAAAGTACCTGTAATCCTTGATTTTATTAGATCTCAGAATATCAAACAGAAGACAGACATTATTTAAAAATGACACTATGAATATATAATTACACTGGAAGATAAGTTCTAAATTGCATTGTAAGTTAGTGGGGTGGGAGGAAGAGCATTATAATTACAAGGAATGGCATGTGCAAGAGATTTATCATAGGAAGGAGCGGGAATATTTAGACTGGGAACAATTCAGTATAGTTGGAATGAAGGCTGGGAGAGAGGAATGCAAGAAGCCTCAAATTCCTTGTCTCTAAACCTCAAGAAAAACTATATAGGGTTCGTTACTTTATAGATTATTGAGACCATGTAATATTATCTAACCAATGAGTGTGGTCACTCATTTAATGTGACTACAATTATATTAAACAATTGCTGCAGAGATAAAAACATTGCTTGTTTTATATGTCCAATTTAACTTCTATTTACTACTGCAGTTGTGCTGGCTTTACACAACCCACTCCTGGCAGCCAAATAAGCCTCCATCCCTGACATTCCCAGCAGACCCTTTCCTTTAGGGAGGGAGTGGAGTTGTTTTCTTTTGATCTTGGAGTCTATGGGTGCCTGTCAGTGAGAAAAGAAATATTGGAAAGGCATGGTTGAAAGGAAGGAGGGAAATAGTCAAGGAAACTCGATGTTGTAAATATTTTCCCTTAGATATATCTTGAAATGTGACATTCCATTCCCCTCATCTGTCATTTTCTATCCTACAGACAAAAGTTTCAGCCTCCTAACACGTTCCTACAAGCAAAGGTCTGAACAAGGACGGGGCTGTAGAAAAATCTCTTTTACTAATATCAGGGTAATTGAATCGAATT
The DNA here is from genome assembly GCA_004024925.1 of Scalopus aquaticus. Taxonomy (NCBI): domain Eukaryota; kingdom Metazoa; phylum Chordata; class Mammalia; order Eulipotyphla; family Talpidae; genus Scalopus; species Scalopus aquaticus. The sequence continues at coordinate 214,345 of PVIJ01000986.1, read as the reverse complement.
GCAAAAGAAGAGTTTTGGCCACCCTGTGCCTTTTAAAGGAACCTCAGGGAGAGAGATTCTGTGCTCTGGGATGGCTGCGCTAATAGCCTCAGTCCAACCCCGTGATCGCTAGTGCCTTCTCAGTGTTTTAGCTCCTCATCTGTGGAACAGGATTAGTGAGGAAGACGGTAACATATTTTCAAATTTTCATATGCATGGAAGTTATTAACAAAATGGTGATACTATCTTTTTCTGTTTCAAAGAGGCACTGTTAGGTTAGATAAGACTACATTTATGAAAGGTTTTTGTCATTATTGAAGGGTCTGCAGGATCTTCCAGGGAGGTCTTCTTGCTAAAGATCCTGTTTGATTCCTAAAGGAGAGGCTGACCTTCCAGTCACTGCACACTGGAGCCCACAGGGCCTTTGGGAATCAAGTTCTCCAGATTCAGCTGGCCCAGGGCACTGAATATCGACAGAGTGTGGTTGGTAAACTTCAGTGTGCATCAGAACCACCCCAGGACTTGCCAGAACACTGACTGGTTGGGGCTGGTCCTAGAGTTTCTGATTCACTATTTCCTTGGTGAAATCTGAGCACGCGGCATTTCTAAACCATTCCCAGGTTATGCTGATGTTGCTGGTTCAGAGAGCAGGCTTTTTATTCAATTAATACATTTTTATTGAGATAAAATTGGCTTATATTGTTATGTAAGTTTCAGGTGTACAGCATTATAATTCAACATCTGGGTACAATACATTTTCCATCCACCAGATGTCTGGTTTCCACCCAGACTTGGGAATAGAGCACTGACCACTGTTAGCTGCTTCTCTTTCCATGACTGGGTACAAAACCTCTTCTACTCTTGCTGCTGGACCTGATGGCCAGGTTTAGGGTCCATCACCTGAATATCCAGAGCCCCTCTAGTGGCTGAGTGAGAGACGGACTAGAAGCAATGGATGAGAGTAAACTGAAGGATCCTTCCCCAGCTGATCTTTGCTTTTGCAACTATGAATTCCGACATTTTCTCTCCCTAATAAATGGTGTTTAACTCTGTATAGGAACTTTTTTAAAAAAGATTTATTTATTTGTGCATACAAGCTGGCGTATAGACCAGAGGTGTGGGAGGGTTCACCAGAGAGAGAGTGGGGAGCAGAACAGGCAGATAGACGGAAATACACTGCTGAGGGGAGGAACGGGCGAGGCAGGGGAGGTCTGCCGCGCCATGTGGGAATCTCCCAGGCTGAGCGTTGAACTCATGTCGCCACTGCCGACAGCTCCACAGCGCAGCGCTTAACTGCTGCGCCACCAGGGAGGCCCTGTATAGGAACTTGTACCAAAGAATTGGTTTAGTTAATTCATTGATTTCTCAAATGAAGAAAGAAATCTGGATACCCTATTTAACCCATGGTTCTAAAACTTTGGTATATATACTTGGGATGCTTATTAAAAGCACAAATTTCCCCCACCTCATCACTTCACAGAAATATTTATGTATTAGTTCTAAGTAGTATAAGAAACATTTAAATACCCAGATGATATGACTGTGGATAGTCAGGAGACCACTTTGAAAAATATTTGAATAAATAATTTGCCCAAGTTTACCCAGATAATAGCATAAATGGGACAGAGTCATGTCCAAAGTACTGAAATACCTTTGATGAGTGCCTACTGTGTGCAAGCAATGTTCACAAGATGAACAAAGTACAAACACGCTTTCAGTTATAACATGCTGTCTCTAATGAGTTGCATGAAAGGGTCTTAAAGTGAGTCATGCTTTGCTGTGCTTCGATTTCAGCCACTGCTTTTTACAAAAATGACAATAGTGGGCATCAATTACAGACATTAAATTAAAAATATAACAGCAAATAAAGAGTACTTTCTCTAAGACAATCCAATTTAATAGCAAATAAATCCATATTATACGTATCAATTCACACAATGTAATTAAAACTATTCAATACAGATATTACAATAATACAGTGCAATACAAAACAGTGAAGGACATTTGCAGTGCGGTAAGATTGAGGCTATCTCATCTCTGGTCTTGGGCTGTGGTGCCCTCTAGTGGCATGAAAGGATTTTATGTTTTCTTCCGGAGGCTACGCCTGCGCTTTCCAAGAACAGTTTCATCTGGCTGCTTTATTATATACCGGACGTGATGGATTAGGAGAATTATCTGAGCTAGTGATAAAGTAACTAATCATGCTGTCTATTCTACTGATTTTTTTCACCATATTCTTTGGTTCCTAATGAGTAAACGAAGAAAAGCAATCAGGCTGATTCTCCAACCTTCAGATAGAGAACTGGAGTAACAAATACAGGAGTGTTAGAAACAAACCTTATGAAGGATTAACATAATAAATGGAAAAATAGAATATAATAGAAAAATCTGTATCCTTTGCTGTAGAGTCACATGCTTGGAGAGGAGCAGCTCCTCTGCTGTTTGGAGATAGAAAGGGAACGCTAAGTTTCAATTACATATTTTGCAAAATGTACATGCATAATTATACTTCATTAAATTCATATTTACTGAGCACCTATTATGCTTCAGGCTTAAATGAACACACACACACACACAGACACACACACACACACACACACACACAGAATCATTTCATCTGTGTAGTCAGCTCTTTTTCCTCCCTCACCCACTGGCCGAGGATGAAGAGAGTTTTCTTGGTGCCAGGCACTGTGTTAAGTCCTAGTGGAGCTCAAGGTCATGACCTGATTCCTTCATATCCTTTATGAAAGTGTGTCTCCTGATTGGACATGGTATCAGGTGATCCAATTAGGTGTCCCTTGATACTCTGCCCAATTTTGATGGTAATAGACAAGTGCAGTCATTCTGGTTTGAGAAGAACTTTCTACTGTTTGAGGACAAGTTGCATATCCCGAGGAAACCTGTAAGACAAATAGAAGTGTCAGCAGAAGAGAAGGGGAATATACGACAGATAATGGAGGTGGGAGACAATATCAGATGCATTTCCAAGACCATTTGCAGTGTTGAGGACTAATCCTCTTCCCATTTAATTTCTTCTCCCAAATTTGCCTCAGGAATAGAGGGTCACCAAGAATCCTTGGGAGAGCTGACCACTGGATGTATGTGACAGTTTGGGACATACTTCAGTGGACGTGAGATCTGTCCTTGATTTTCCTTCATTGTCCCAGCTACTACAAGCAGATGGCCTTCAGCTCAGACCCTCCAGCAATTGCCTCAACTGCGAAGTAGCCTCACCTGAGTCCTACCCATATCCCATGGCTGGTAAGGTGGACGTTTAAAGACCCATTTGACAACTCTGATGGGTCATTGCAACTCCAGGAACAATCACTTAGGACCTTATGACTTAGTAGACTCACTAGGAGATTTAGCTGCAGATTTATTTAGTGTTGACTCTTATTTGAAATAAAAATGCTCTTAAATTTTAATTACTATAAAAATCCAATGATAACATTTAATATATTTTTAAAAAGAATATTTACATAGGACACATTTCCATGATCAGTATTACTAACTCAAAGCACAGGTATAAATATTTTTTAATTTTATTTTTTCTTAAATTTTTTTTGAAATAGCATTGGTTTATGGTATTATAGCTTTCAGGATTACAGCATTATAAGTCACCTACTGTGTATACTACAAGTGTTCGCCACCAAAGTTTAGTATCCATTGCTCATCATGTAATTCACTCTTTTACCTGAATTGGTCATTCCTTTACCCTTCTTTTAGTAACCACTCTTTTGTTCTCATAGTCTCAAGAGTTTGTTTTTGTCTTCTGCTGTTTGTTCATTAGTTTCATTTGCTTATATTTCACATACAAGTGTGCTGTTTGTCTTCCTCCATTTGACTTATTCACTTAGCATAATATTCTCTAGGTCCATCTATGCTGTTGCTTCTACATGACATTATTAAGAGACCCAAACACAGAATTGCCTCAAGTCCTGAAGGCATCCAATCTAGGGCAAAGCCCTCCTTCCTAACCCCTGCCCCAGTTCCTAGCACAAACTCCAGCTGTAAATAAGTCTTTCAAATGCCCTCTTAAGGAGACTGCCCACTCCCAGAGAGTGCTTCTCTCTCACTGCAACAAGCATCGCAGAGGATGTTTCGACTCTATCTGTGTTCATTGGAGATCGCTGGCAACTTTACTTCACTTGTTAGTAATTTCAGTTTAACTTGCCTGGAAAATTAAAGACAGAAGTTGATTTAACTTAATTTAACTTTCTAGTTTAACTTTTCTACCTTACATTTTCTCTCCCGATTTACTCATTTTTTAGTGTACTATTCTTTAGACTAGTGATAGATCAACAAAATCTTCGCAAAATGCTTGACAATCACTCCCCTCCTGAAGTACGTTAATATTTTTATGCACATAGAGTATATATTCTTTATTTCTCCTTTTATTCAATGTTACATAGAACTGCTCATGGAGAGATGACAATCCAGGTTGTGTTTGGCTGGTATCTTCTTGCCTTTGCTGATAAGGAATTTGAAACTTTGAGATTTTTTCCAAACTTGAGCAGATTTGATCCATTTTCCTGTGGGAAAGCAGAAAGGCCAATGAGACACAGGAAATAAGCAGAGATGTTACTGGGGCACAGGTAGCAGGGGCTGGTAGTGTAACCAGGGCTGAGACCAAAGTCCATTATAGGTGGCGCCCCCTGGAGGGGGTTGCTGATGAGAAGAGATAGCCCCAGGGAAATGTTTGGGGTGGAGACTCTGGTAAGAAATAAAAGGGACTGAAAAAGAAGAAGGAAACTGAGCCCCACCGCCGCCATGATTTTGAGGAGGCGATCCAGCTGCCAGAGAGATGCAGCCGCCATGATTGAGAGTTTGGGAATGAGCTGCCAGGAGCTTTTGAGCTGCCGGGATGTAGAGTTCCTGATTGAGCATTTTTGAAATCTTCAGTGATTTGGGGGCCATTGACTTTGGCCCCCACCGCGCCAACCTTCAAGAGGAAAAGTTTGAAGGCTTTGCAAGTAGCCATGTGACGGAAACTGCTCCCGGTTTTGTTACTGCTACAGCCGAGGAAAGAAGGCGAAGGCCCCGGTTTTGTTACTGCTACAGCCGAGGAAAGAAGGCGAAGGCCTGGAGCGGGCGCCTTCCTAAAATGCGTGAGTGTGATCTGTGGGGCGGTCTGGCCACTGCACTTACTGTTTTCAGTGTTGCTGGCCAGGTGCTGCACTGGGGCACCACAGCAGCTCCGGGAGCATCTCCAGTTGTGCCCTGTGCTGTCCTCGTGAGTTGGAACCTGGCCTACAGTCTGGCTGCTGCCGTCCGCAGAGGCAGGAAGACGCCATCTGGACACCGGGCCTGTTCTTTGGAAGAGGAGTTCCGTGTCCTCAGTGGCGGGAAGACGGTGCCTTCATTGTTTCTTATTTGGCACTTAGGGACTGGACATTGCTTTGAGTGAGGTAAACAGCCATTTCTTGGCCTCAGTAACTCTTTGTTTTTCCCTGGTTTGTTAAATAAATCCTGTGGTTGTTGTTCCCTAAGCCTAGATAGTCTTGCAATGTGCTTGTGGGTGCAAAAATAGGACAGTGCCCGGTAAACAATTTGGGCAGTGTCCTTGGCTGGTTTTAGTGTCCCTCCTGCCCTGTATCAGTAGCCAATCAAATTCAAGATGCGATACCCAAATTTTGCAGCTGTGTCTAAGTGAAGTCAGTGGAGAGACTGAGTCATGTTCCAGATATGTAATTCTCTGATTTTCTAAGGGACTTCATGGGGGTGTTGGCCTTGACTAAAATGAGGAAAGAATCAGTTTGGTCATGTCTTATTTCTCAATGTAATTTCCTGATCTTAGACTAAAAGTTTCCTGTGACTGATAGCATTTCCCTTAAATTATCAGAAAATGTGGATTACTTTCCTTGAGTTTGACATATTTTGTATTTTACCCATTTGCATCCATTGGTGATTAACCATATGACAAGCTCAGTGTGAATGCTTTTATTCATATTAACCTATCATAATGAATTTCAAACTATAAAATCCAAATCAGCCATATAACAACCTATCACTTCTTTCATCAGTCTCTGTCTTCTGTCGTCAGGAAGATGTCCACAGTGAAGCCTGTATTAAAACTACAGCATGTAAATTTCCCATTAACTGTACACCAAAGTATACAGTATTAGTAAGTATATATTAGCTAAGAGCTTTTGGGTTTCAGAAACTCCAGGATTTACCTATATGTATTTCCTTAAAGGAAATTTCAGAAATCTGTTGGAGAGAGGGAACAGAAGAAATAGATGGTAGCTCTTTCAGGTTTAACTTTGTCCCGTAATGTCCCATCCTCCCCATAGGTGGCAGTATTGCGCTAAAGACAGGGGCCCTGCACTGTTTACAGGACTGAGAGGGTTGTAGTCTTTCAAATTCTTAGCCCACTGCTTACCAGCAGTGTGGGTTTATGCAAACTATTTAGCCTCTCCATGCCTCAGCATTTTTGTTTGTAAAATGGAATTAGAATTTTCCTTGTGGAGCTGTGATGAGCAGTAGAATGCTGCACATAAAACACTTAGCATAGTGCTTGTCAATTTGTAAGTGCTTGGAAAAATGTATTTGCGTGTGAAGGAATCTTCTGATAGACTCTCTAAGACATTACTTCTGTCTGCTGGGACATCTACTTTCTGCTCAATATGTTTTGGAGGTTGCTTTTCTCATCCTTGTGTCATTTTTGTCAGTTACTGAATTCATTGTAAGCAGATTCAGACTTTGACTCAGAGGAGCTAGCCTGACACTGAAGAAGTGATATTCTATGGTACATCATGGTATAAATGTTCCAAAAGAAGCCGTTTGGTGTTCTCACTAGGGAATTCCTTTGCACTGTGAATATCATTAAGTGGTTTGAGAACAGGGTACCAACAGTATCTTACAGGGAGTCTATAATCTCCAGTTAGGAAAATTATTAAATAAGATCTGCTAAACACATACAGGCCAATAACGTTTTGGTTATGTCTTGCTTCCGTACATCAGCACAAGTAATTGGGAAGCTGAATATACGTACATAGCAATAGTGAAGTGTTTTTCTTTGGTCTGTAACTAATTTTAACTGAACTCTGTAAAAGACACTGGAGGATTGGTGATTGAGGGGACAATGGAGGGCAGGTAGAAAGGAGGTAAATTAACTCTAGTTAATCCCCAGGTGAGGGCTAAACTCATGTAGATGAGATTATACAGTAGGTGAGATTATACAATAGTATGCTTATATCTCTGTATGACTTTTTTCACTTAGCACTTGCCCTCCAGGTACAATCATATTGCAGCAAGTGTTGTTTTCTTTTAAAATGGCTGTATGGTATTCAAATATGTATGTGTATGTGTACTTCACATTTCTTTACCCATTTATTTGTCAGCAGATACAGATTGATTCCATGGCTTGCTATTGTAAATAATGTTTCAGTGAACTTGGGTGTGCAGCTATCTCTTTGCCAAAATGATTTAACTTCTTTTGGATATATATCTCAAAGTGGCATTGCTGAATCAAATGATAGTTCTACTTTTATTTATTTGAGGCACCTTCTTACTGTTTTTCATAGTGGCTGTACAAAAGCAAATTCTCACCAATGGTATACAAGTGTTTCCTTTTCTCTGTACCTTTACCTGAGTTGTTTTCTCTTGTATTTTTGCCAACAGCCATTCTAACATGCAGAAGGTGACATCTCATTGTGATTTTGAGTCGCATTTCTCCCAGGGATTGCCTTTTTCTTCTGTGGCCACTATCATATTAATCCATGATAACTGAATGTTATTCTGTCTCCAGGAGTGTTTCAAATTGCTCTACCCTTCTCAAAGTAATTTTGACTTGTGAGAAACATGTACTTCTATTTTTAGTGCAAGATGATTTACATTTTTTTAAAGTTTTTTTTTTAAGATTTATTTATTCATACAAGCTGGGGTACAGGCAGAGGTGTGGGGCCGCCAGAGGGTTAACCAGAGACAGAGTGGGGAGCAGAACAGGAAGATTGATGGAAATTCACTGCTGAGGGGAGCAGGGGGCCAGGCAGGAGAGGTCTGCCACGCCATGTGGGAATCTACCCCCAGCCGGGCATTGAACTCTCGTCACCGCTGCCGCTGCCCATAGCTCCACAGCACAGTGCTTAACCAGTGCGCCACTAGGGAGGCCCTGATTTACATTTTTATCAGAAAAAAAAAAAAACTTTTAAAGTATTGTGGATTATTTCAGAAATTTATTTGATTGCTCTGCAAGGTATTTATTTCTGTATTTCTGTAGGTCTATGTATGTATGCATGCATGTATTTGTCTGGGTTACTGTATCTCTGGAAAGTGACATCAGGGAGAAACAGGTTGTCAGGGGGTTAATTTTATCTGGAAACATGAATGCTCAAACCATAACATTTTAAAAATAAATACATTATAGTTCCGCATGTTCTTCAAACCTAAAATTAAATAAAAACTAAGATGATAAAGCTGTGTAAGGAGTACTTATCGTAAAAATAACATATGCTCTTGGTTTAAAATTTTCAAATGGTACAGAATGGTATCAAATCAAAAAAGAAAAACACTTCCATCCTCATTTCACAACCTCTCCTTCATCCACATGTTTTCCACACAATAGAAACCACCTTTAAGAATTTGTTTTTTAAATTATTTTGGTGGTTATCATTATAATTATAAATTCTGTCTATACATGCCGCTGTTTCTTGATTTCTCTACTTTACTCAGTGTTCGTTAACCCCATCCTAGAAATCACGAGAAATACAGCATGAGACCACCTCTCTCTTTCCCCTTCATGTGCATTATTAATAATATTATTTCTGGGCAGTTTTTAGAGAAGATGATTTACATACAACAAAAAATCAAGAAGAATGCTCATTCAGATAGTGTTTGTTTAGATTGAGAACTATGAAGTATTATTCATTCTTCTGATATTTGGGTTTGAATCACTAAAGAACTTTTAAACTGAACTCTCTAACCCAGGATGATTTGGTTAAACTCCACTAGTCACAATGTGACTAGATGTTCCACAGTTGACCTTGACTTAGGGCACAGGAAGCAGAAGTTCCTGTACAGATCAGGGATTTGCACAATTTAGGCCACAGGATATCCACTTCAGTGATAAATAAGTCAAGAAAGTTTTGAAAGAGAGAGCTAGAGGATTTCATATCCATTTCCTACTTTTTTAGGCTTTTACATCTTTAGCCTGGCATAGAGGATCAAGCCAATGACTTTTAGTCTTATATGCCTGGATTTGAAACTTCAGCCCTTTCTACTTGCTGTCTTTAAGCCTAGGATAAGGTAATGTGCTCATTGGTATAAGTAATTGTTTATTATGATCTCCCATAATAGGAAGTGATGCAATGGTTGGTTTTAGGAGCAGTTTAGCAGTTAGAACATTATTATCTTCTAATCTTATCACACTGTCTCTCATCATGATTAAAGATGTTTGTGGTAACACCAAATATTATACTTGCAGGAGACACTGTCCGTAGTGAAAAGAGAACTATCTACCACATGCTTCTATCTTATCAGCCCTGGCATTTAACTGGCCCCAAAGAGGTCATAGGTCAACCTGGGGCCAGAATTCACATGGTCACAGTGTGGAGAGCTGCTGGTTACATCAGGATCCTCTTAGCAGGAATAAAGGGGATGGGTTGACAACTGTTATTCTTTTTTTTTTTTTAAAGATTTATTTTTTATTTATACATACAAGTTGGGGTACAGGCCAGAGGCATGGGACGGTGAGAGGGTTCACCAGAGACAGAGCGGGTAACAGAACAGGCAGATCAGAAATACACTGCTGAGAGGAGCAGCGGGCGAGGCAGGAGAGGTCTGCAGCGCCATGTGGGATTCTCCGCGGCCGGGCGTCGAACTCGCGTTGCTGCTGCCAACAGCTCCACAGCGCAGCACTTAACTGCTGCGCCACCGGGGAGGCCCGACAACTGTTATTCTTTTACACAACAGTAGACTTCTTTGTTCCTTGTTGAAGTTACCTCTGAAGACTAGACATTATTATTAGTCTATGGAGGAGCACCAGCAGACTTGTCACTCTTAAACTAACATATCTCTTGTTATGAGAATGAGTTTATTTTTTTAAAGATTTATTTATTTATGCATACAATGCTGGGGTGTAGGCCAGAGATGTGGGATGGTGAGAGGATTCACCAGAGACAGAGTGGGGAGCAGAATAGGCAGACTGACTGAAATACACTGCTGAGGGGAACAGCAGGTGAAGCAGGAGAGGTCTGCTGCACCATGTGGGAATCTCCCTGGCCAGGTATTGAACTTGTGCTACAGTGGCTCTGGATAGTTTCATAGTGCTGCGCTTAACCAGTTGCACCACCAGGGAGGCCCTATATGAACATGAGTTTAGTTTGCATCTTGGAAATGTTTCCAGAAGCAGGAGCAATTCTTATTTTGTCACCATCAAGAATTTTAAAAGGTTTTTACCTGGCAATTGAGAACAATATGATCTTTGTTGATCTCTTCAAAATCTAATACTAAGGAAGTAAAAAACTATTTATGTATAAGCAGGTACTCTAAGTTAACCTCAGATCAAGCCTCCATCAAAAAGGAAAGAGGATAACTTTGCTGCCCGTTGTATTAATATGTCATGGACATTTGCTTCATTAACATTGCATTATAAGTTCTTGGAGGCGACTATGTCTTACTTATCTTTGTATTGCAAGAAACTGACATATTTTCTGTCTCACAGTAAATGTTTAATAAATGTTGTACTGAAAAAAATCCCCAAGCACATGATTTACAGAAAGTTACTGAGCAAAGTTATAAGAGAAAATTCATGTCTCAGCATTATTGAATACCTCCTAATTTGCATTTCATCTATTTCATATTAGCAGGCAGTTTGTCAATGACCTTCCCACACTTGTTGTGAATGTACCTAGTGATATTGGCAGCGTCAACTCGTAAGTTGGCATTACTTAGAAAATATGCAAATGAAGTTGTTTTTGAAGCACAAAGGCCTCTATTTATCCCAATCCTGCTGTGGCATATAACCCCCAGAGTCCATAGCTGAGAGTATCAGTAGTGCTGGGAGCCTCTCATCACTTCCTAAGCCTCCTGATGCTCAGATCTGAGTCAGAGCAAGGCTTGAGGGCAAAAGATTTACTCTAACTTGTTTGGCTGGCTTTCATGAGTTGACTCAATTTTGATGGTCAACTCATTTCTCAGTTTGAAAAAAACAGAACCAATGTGTAATAGAAGTTTCTTGAAAATGAACTACAGATAGTTCTGAAAGTCTGAAGAAAGTGAGAATCAAGAACAGTTGTCAAGAACAAATTTTAGAGAGGGATTTTCTGGAAAACAGAGTTGCATGACTTTTCAACCCTCAGTCCCCATCAAGCATTTGATACAATACTTCACGTTGGATGGGGCAGTCCTCAGAGGACCCACATTTTCCAAAGACCCTTCTTCTCTCTTGAAACATGAGCACTGCAGCCAGCAGGGCATTGGCACACATCAGCCCCTCTAGTGCTCAGCCACACCTAGCACATACTCTGCAGAAGCTCTAGAGGGCTGACTGTGTGGCAGGCTCCAGCTAGGCCAGTTAGCTTGCACTTGTCCATTCCCCCTCAGTCTGGATAATGCGTACAATGTTTCCTGAATGGAAGGCCAGAACATGAACTTCCACACCCAGGTTTCCTCATGAGTAGGGTTTCCTCATGAGTAGGGTTTCCTGGGCTTGAAGCTAACATTTTGGGAATAACACTGAGTCAGAATATGTTGGCGATGATATCAAATTCTGGAGCCACATTTTCCGGGTTCAGATCCCAGCTAAGTCACCTGTAAGCTATGTGAACTCAGGTGAAGTCTTCTAACTTTCTTGGCCTCGTTGCCTGACTTTCCTCACCTCCTCATAGTGTTGCAATAAAGAGTAACTGAGAACTCTGTCTACTACAAAGAAAACACCATGAAGATAAGAAAGATTATCCTCATTTATATATCCATCTCAATTCAGAAATATACCCACTTAAGCAATTCTACATGAAGCCTGTACACCAGTGGTGACAACTTAGAAAACTGCTGGACTACATAAGATAGGTGCCAAAATAGCCTGTGTAGTGACTTAGTTGTGATCACCATTTTGCATCAACATTTTTGCTTTAAATTTCCTCCAGTATATTTCTTAAGGTATCTTTATTCTCAAGTAAAAATATAAGATTTTCATGAACTTAAGCTTTATTGTTTTTTTATTTACACAATAAAGAAGAGTTTCATATATGTGAAATTAAAAAATGGACGGTTTTCAAATTAAAAAAAATTATTGAGAGGCAACCCTTCATAATATCAAAACAAATAGTTTGAAAGAGCTTAATTTTAGGGTTGATTTCAATATTTTCAATGTAATGATCTAACTACATAATCTCTTACTTGGCTTGTGGGTTTCTGAACCTCTCTTTGCCTTTCCTCTTAACGAGGACTGCGTGCTAGGATTACTAATGACTTCACTGCAGACGGAGGTTGTGGTATTGAGGAATAACTCCTCTTTAGAGGAGATTTAGAGATTAGGAATACTCACGAACAGGTCATATGCGGTTGGGATGCTTTATAACCAATGGAAAATCAAGTGGGTAGTACTCAAGTAACAAAAGTTTCTGATGATTAGAAATGTGCAATGTGGGCAAAGTGTTGGTGAAACATATGCATGTGTCCTGGCCTAAAAGATGAATTTTTAGTTCTTTCTCTGGTTATTGAAAAGCTGCCTCTAGATGACAGACACACAGCTTCTTGTAGGCAACTTAGAATGATTTATTTCAGCAAAGCTCTGAGTTTGGCCCAGATAGGCTGTGCAGCAGAGCTTCTGAAAGTGCTGGTTCAGGAACTAGACTCTCTGAGATCAGATCAAATCATTGACACCTTGCCTGGTGGGTGGCCTGGGGTTTCTTGAGCTCTCTAAATATATATTTTCTTGTCTGGAAAATTGTCATAAATATAGTACCAATATCATTAGGTTACTGTGAGCATCAAAACCAAGAATGTATGAATATACAAAGTCCTTAGCACAGAGACTGCATGATAGGAATTCACTACAGTTTAGCTATTGCTACTTTTTACTATCTTTTGAAGATACTTCCATGTTAATCCTGCTTTGGTAAATAAAACAGTGATGAAAAGAAGTCTCTTCCTCATTAGTTCCCAGGCTTACTTATTCAGAGAACTCTAATTTTTGTCTCATTAAATTATTATTTTAATATTGGTGGGACCAGGAGGTTCTGAAATTGGATACCCACCCTGTTTCTGTCAGAAACTGTGAGTCAAGTTGAGATTAGCTGCTTTCTTATACTATTGCCAAGGAAGGAGGCCACCATTTCTTTCTTTGATAAGACAAGGAACATTGAGAAAGCTGTCAACAACACAACACAGCAGTTTCCTGGAAGTAGGAAGTGCTTGTCTGATTCTAAATTTCTGCAGAACTACCTGGACTATCTTACTAATAGCCAACTTTAAGGAGCCTCTATCATGTGCTGCTTTTGAGTTACACATTTTACATGTATTGTCATGTATTCATAACAGTCTTTGGAGTGGGACTTATTTCGTTTCAAAATGTGCGTAATGTGTCCCAGTCCCTACACCCTATATGAGTCAAGGTATGCCCTGAACATAACGCTATCCTCAGTGCAAGGATGTTGTGTTTGCAGTTGTCCTCTGAGGTCTATAGGATACATATATATTTTTTAGAAGTGAAAATATGAACTTCTGCTGAAATTTTACTTTTTATTTGCAGATGATCATTTTCTTTTAGGAACTCACTAGTGAATTTTTTAGGGTTGCCTTCCTATAGAAATTTTGGTTTATCTCAAGCCAGCAGATTGGCTTATTGTAAGGTAATTTTTTTTAATTTTAGGAGGACATAGTGCAGTTATGATCCATATTAAGGCTTTGTTTTGTGATTTAATGTACTAAGGCTTCTATAGGCCTGTCCTGGAGGAGCTTCCAGTTAGACAGAACTAAAGATCACATATATGTATATGTGTACGAAACTGTTGTCTTTATTTAGAGATTTTGAGAAAGAGGTTTTTTTTTTGTTGTGTGTGTGTGTGTGTGTGTGTGTGTGTGTGTGTGTGTGTTTGTGATTCACTTAGGAAATATAGAGTGAGCCTCTTTGTGATATGTTGTGTTTGAGGCCAAAATGGCAATGAAGGGAGTTTGGTGTACTACCTCTGTCACCCCATAAACTGATGTCTCTGGGGTGCTTGCTGGGGTGGTGGTTATACAGAGAGGTCTGCTGTGCTCAATAAAGCTAATTTAATTCTAAGTTATTCAAGTCTCTTTAGAATCTTTATTTGATAATGTTCATGGTACATTGTCATGAATTAAGGGAACCTAAATGGCACAGGAATAATTTTTTACAGGGAATCATGTGGAACATGATTTTCCTATGGGACACATTTTGAGAAATAGTTAAGCTTTCAGGTTCAGGGTTAAGTGCAAGTCCCATCATTTAGGTGTTATGTCATTTGGGGAAAGTTATTTAAACTCTTTGTGTCTCCTCTGTTTCTTCATCAGAAATGCTAAGGTAATAATGATAAGTTAGTACAACTCTGGTTATGATTTGCCTTTAGTAAGTATTAACAGCAATTTTTGAGAAAAACACTCCAGTTTTGATTTCGGGTTTAGTTCTCTATGTGATTTAATCTTGTTTCCTCTTAAAATGTCAACTTCTAACTTGGATGGCGTGCAGAAAACAGAATTTGATCGTCGCCTCATGGTGGGATGTACCCAAATGTGCTATTGACCTAATGATGTGGCTAAAAAATAATACTGAACTGTAAAGGCATACAAGGCAGCAATAATTTCCTTATATGGTGGAAGAGGCCCATGCAGCTCTTCTTCCAGGCTACAGGCGTCTTATTTTGTAAGTTTATTATTCTGAATTCTCAGGGCCTGGGACTTCTGCATCTGAGACTCCCATTTTGTTCCATGAGAAGGTTGCCTCCCAAGGTTGTGTCTGTAGACAAATGACTGAAGTCCAATTTCCTCTGAGAATTCTGTAAACCAAGATCCACACACTGCAGTTTTAAGACATTAACTTGGTACTTAGACAGTTTTAGGAAAAAAGACAACAAAAAGATATCAAACTTCATAAAAATACTAAAAATTGTGGCCAATGAGATGATGAGGTGGACATGACGCCATAAACAGATAAGCACCACTTCTTTCTTCGTCATAGCCATGGATATAACGACGGAGTTGGTGGGATGGGAACCTGCTCTTTGAAGGGATGTTGAACTCTAGAATGACAAACATATTCCCCTTTAAAATCAAAGCAAAATCCCTTGCATTACAACCAATTTAACAGTGACTATGTGGGTGAGGCTATGTGGCAGCATTGCATAAAAAAGGGGGTATATTAGATAAGTAGGAGAGAGAACCAAGTAAATCCTACTTCTTGATCCAAGGAGTAAGGTGAATGGGTAGGAAATACCCCAAATTTTCACCCTGGAGATGCGGATCTAGAGAGCATCTGTGGGATGTAGGCAGTACACACAATGCCAACCTGCAACCACTGCAGCCAGGTGGGTGGAATTAATTACCTAGAATACCCAGGGTGGGGATGGAAAAACAGTGGGAACACAGTAGCAACATATTAAAGGTGAAAGGTGAGAAATACTTACAGGACAAAAGTATGGGGACTTTTGGATTAATTACTTATCAAAAATGAGAAGAGGTAGAAAAGGGTAATTCTGTTTCTGGTTGACTGTGTTGGGTGTCATCTAAGGAGAAAGAGTAAGTTTGGGAGGGAAATAATGAGATTAGAATAAGGAAAAAATGTACTACGTTTTGACTGTTAGTTCCCAAAAGTGTTACCGAAAACTCTGTTAATCAAACAATACTAAGTTTGCTAGGACATTATCCAGTTTTAATGATATCTTAAAATGCTGAATTAAGGCATAGAAGCTATAGCATTTCAGCACCTGGTTTGGGGCACTATAAAATAGGTTTTGTAAGGAGGAGAGTGGTAGGGATTGATGGGTATTCTGAGGAACAAATCCTGCAGTTTTCATGAGAAGCTGTTAAGTTTTAACAAGCAAACCTTCTAAATGGTCTATAGTCTTAATTTCCAGGAAAGAGTATGCTCAGTTCAAGAAGCTAAATTGTTTTGCTTGGCAAGGACACAGTAATTCTGTGCAGTCGCACTACTATATACTTCAGGGACAGGGAGATCTCAAGATGCGCACGGGATATTCAAGCAGACAAGTCTAACAAGGTTGTCTAGAAATAGGAGGCAGAAATGGAAATACTGAAGTCATTTAAATAAAACATATTTTTTGATGGAAAACAGGAACTCACTAAAATTTCTGACTAACCACCTTCAAGGATGACTTGTATGCAGGATCACTCAAGAAACTAAAACTTATAAAGGTTCCTAAAAGATTAGTGATTTGTCACCGCAACCCAGGAGGAAGGGGAAAATGAACATATTTTTTTGTATGTGACTTTCTACAAAAATTGAGAAAGAGAGAAGTGTCTAAATAATATCTAGATTTTATTAATGTCTTAAAATTTTAATCAAGCTTCCTGAACCTAATTAGCTACATCAGAAAAACCAAGTTAATATTAAAAATGTTAAGAAAAAGTGTGTGTATGTGAAATGAGGATATAGGTTACCTTACATATGAGCTAAATCCCTGTCAAGATCCTTTCCCTAAAATTTAGCTACTACTTTGTTATCAGAACAATTAAATTTAAATGTCTAAAAATGGCTTGAAAATATTCCCCTGTAAGGGAGTACAATTTTACCATTCTATCTACCTCCTTCTCCCCCGCAAAAACAAAACAAAACAAAAGCAAGCTTCCATATTGTTCCTGATCTATAATAATTTCCTGAAAGGAAGCTAATATCAAATCTTTGGAAGATGTAGCAGAATCAAAACCAGGTAGTAGAAAATAGCCTTGACAGTTTCATTCTCCACCTAGTCAATGTTATGACTTGTTGTAAAGTATGATCAATTACGTTGGGTGCGTTTAATTAATTAATTCAGACACTCCATATCAAGCATTGTAATAGGTACTAAGATATGGAAAAATGGAAGTCCTACTCTCACAGAGCTTGCCTTCTACTAATAGCCATTAACAAAACAGAAACAAATGAATATATTAAGATGAATGTACATGTCAAGAAGTTATCAGGGATATGAAAAAATACATTGCATATGAAAGGATATAAATTAATGGATGAATGCCATTTTAAATAGGGTGACGGGAGGTTTCATGGAATGCACCACATTTGAGCAGGGACTTGGAAAGTGAGGTAGTGAACCAGGCATATATCTGAGTAGAAAACATTCTAAGCAAAGACAACAGCAAGTTCAAAGTCACTTCAGTCTTTCTGTATGAATTAATGACCTGGTAATACAAGGAGTTGGGTTCTTTTCACTTAAGTGATAGTATCTGGCGGCGATACTTTGGGACTAGCCAGGGGTTGGTAGAGACTGTACCAAGAGATGCCAGGTAGAAACTGAGGTGGAGTAAAGGGGAGCAAGGAAAGTAAGATTTTTTGAATTTATATGAATGTGTAAATCCAAGTGTGCTTGTTGGCCAACAGAATGAACAGCATGGAACCATGTTTCTCCCACTCAGCTAACTTTAGGATCTCACTGTCTGGCCCAGGTTTCAGACTTTGTTTTCAGGGCTCTGATCATTTCACAGTCTCCTCTTGGTCACTGAGTATAGCCTCCTCAGAGATAGTTATTGTTCATGTATTTTTTTCTTTCAGTAGATTGAATCTTGGATCACAGAATCACTTTCTTTACCTGAACTAGTTCTGCTTCTTCAAGACTTCCTTTGCTTTTAACCACTTGAGGGTAATAAGGATTTGATAAGTGTAAAGGCTTGGACTCAAAGATTATGATTCAGAAAGTTTAGATTACACTGGTCAACAAATTTTTACAAAAGTCATATTACTGAAATAAAATTAGTCATTTCCTATCAATTTGTATATGCTCAACACAAATATGACAGTCAAATTCTAATTTTGGCTCTAGTTTTTTGTATTCTGCAATAAATGGATGTTTACATCACAAAATGCATGCCTATAGTAATAGGCCTATGGTTAACACCTGTAAAAAATCAAGTCATACACTACTTCTTAGATTTCTTTGCTTGTCTCTTGTACAGCTGTTCAGGAATAGAATAGATGGAAGACAGTTTCCATTGTGCAAAAGCCCAGCCTTAAATCTCAGTTTCGAAGACTCTAGAAATAGTCTCCATTCTTGTGGGTTAGAGTGATTTCTAAGGCATTCATGAGGCCCTCAATATCAGAACAAAATACCAGAGTACTTTCCTTTCTGAAGAAAGGCTTCAACTGCTGGTAGCACTTTCGATATAAAGTAACTGTGACATCTTCTAGAAGATTCCATTATTGGCGACTTGATCCTAGCAATTCTGCCTTGTTCTTGGATAAGTCCAAATCACGATCCAGGTCATTTAGTTCTTCCTGTGTTAGTCTGTGTGGGGTTGATGATGCACCACAGTGAAAAAAAGTCTGGATCACTGCATGCTGATGAAACAGGAGAAGACCAGGTTGGCTCACCCTTGTCCTCATCAGATGAATCAAGAGAATATTCTGCTGGAGGTTCTGGAATAGGAAGTCCTCGTCATGTGGAAGTAGTCTCAATACAGATGGAATGTTTGGTAGGCTATTCTTGACTTCTTTTGCTTCGTTATTTCACTGGAAAGAGGAGGAACCAAGCAGAAGTAACAGGCTTTTATGTGGTTGCTTGGTTCTCTCTACACCATGGGGACTGCAAATGGCATTGATGGTCTTTTGCCATTTAACCACTGTGAAAGCTGTGTTGTACATGTAGCACAGCATATATGTGGGTCCCAAGGCCTGTCTTGGTCACCAACCTTGCATCCGAAGTCAAGATGATAAGCCTTCTTTACTTGAGAATGATACTTTTCTTCTGGTTGGCAAATGTCACTTCCCCACAAATAGAGCAGAAATTGTCCACGCTATTAATGCACTTTTGAAGCATGACTGTTCTATATTGTGCCTAAATGGATAAAAGAATAACAGTTCTATGTAACAGTAGCTTAAACTGTCTTGCACAAAGTCTGAAATATTTTCAATGCTCAACCTTTCCGACGGGGCTTTCTATAGTGCACTGCTGACGTCAGCTTACTTCAGCAGCCTCTTGGCAGTAGTATTGCATTACGATACAGTACAGTACAGTACAGTAGTATTGATTGTGATACAATCAACTCTGGATGATGTGTGCATGATGGTATTATGCAATGTGATGCAATATTACGTCATTCTAGGCTGATTTAGGATTTTGTTGCAGTCCTACTGGATAAATTCACACGGTGAAACATATAAATTATATGAAATAGCTTCAAAACGAGAGCTAATAAAAAATTATCAGGGTTATATTCATGTTCAGCACACCAAAATACTACAGTTTTAAGTCAGTAACAATCTCCCTGTTGACAAGTGTTATCAGTAATCTCTCACCCCCTTAGAAAGAACTTAGTGTGTGCTGCTAAAGAATGAAGAAAACCTGTTTCTATTTGTGAAAAAACAAAACAAAACAAAAGAGAAAATACAAATCCAAGAGGTCAGGAAACATAGCTCTCTTCAGTGTCCAAGTTTGAACTAAGATTTTCTGTACGTTAGAATCTCAATAAATATTTGTTGAGTTCAACCAGAAGCACTTCATTTAGAATACTTATTATAGTTTTTTTCTTTTTTTTTTAAGATTTATTTATTTATACATACAAGTTGGGGTACAGGCCACAGGCGTTGGGGTACAGGCCAGAGGTGTGGGCATCGAACTCGCATCGCGTGCTGCCGACTGCTCCACAGTGCAGTGCTCAACCGCTGCACCACCAGGGAGGCCCGAATACTTATTATAGTTTTATTGCTATTTCTGTTGAAATCACCCTTGGAAAATAACATCTTTAATAAGTACTCCCAGTAAACAACAATTTCTTTAGGAGAAATATTTGTCAATGAGATTCTTTGATAATATGTTTTCACTCCTTCTCCTGATACCTCAATGCATATATAATCTTAATCTTTTACCACCTAAGGAAAGCTCTACTCATTATTTTAGAGTTTATTGTAACCTAAATGTTCTCTATATTTAATTTCTTGGGATAGAAACAAGGTTTCCGATTTTAGGGGGAAGTTTTGTTTTCGTTACAACATTCTGCCCTTTGTGGTTTACTAGTATTGTTTCTTATTACAGAAGCTCTTCCTTTTTCTCAAGTAACAAATAAAGAAATAAAAATTAGAGGGGATCATACTCAGCGAAATAAGCCAGAAAGAAAGAGAAAAATATCGACCGGTTTCCTCTCATAACAGGACTATAGGGAAACCAAATAGAGAGACACTGCGGGGGTGGGGGTGGGGGCGTGGAGGATGGATGGAGGAAATTCATTGTTGTGTTCCAAAGAGTTATTCCAGATAAAGAGCAGAGAGCTGGTTTTCAGCCTCACTACACTTACTGTTCATGTTATCTCTTTACTGAACTTGTTGTCATAAGAATACTTATCAGCTTTCTAAACTGAAGAAAAATCTACTTGGCACTCTCTGACAGTTCATTCATAAACCCAAAAAATCGTACATCAAGAATGTTATTACTTGATATTTTAAGCCCAATAACTGATTTCTTTCTTAATAGTTGCTGAGAATTTTAGGTAGGGTTCATTATGCTTTTATTTACCTGGGCTAATATGATTACAAAACTGCTATTTATTTCAACTGATTTTTTTTTTTATCTGCAAACATAAGGACAAAAATTACTCAAATTAAAAAGTTTGATATGGTTTGGATTTTCAGATAAGGTCTCAGTTAAATGGTGATGATTTTTGAGCTGTGACTTGAAGTCATGCATAGCCCTGAGGATAAAGAGCTTTCCAGGCAAAATGCAAGGCCTTAAAGCAGAACGTGGCATATCTGAGGATCACAGAAAGGCATGGGTGGCTTGAGCAGAATGAGTGCTGAGAAGCTGAGATGGGTCAGAGTCTGAGAACCTGAGAGACTATGGTAAGGAGTTAGCACTTTAGTTATAGTCTAAAGTGTGGATTTTTAAGCAGGGCAGTAATGTGATTTGATTTATTTTCAAATGATCACCCAGATTTTGTATCTTTGTAAGAGATGATGATGTTTGGACCAAGATAATAGCAGTAAAGACTGAGAAATGCAGACAGGTTTGAGATGCCTTTCCAATGTAAAGTAAGAGAACTTACTGATGCATTAAATAATAGTGTGGCAGGAATCAAGGGTAGCTTTTGTCTTTTTAAAGTATGAAACACTTCATGACATTGCATGCCTTCTTTACTGGGGTCAGGTTAATTTTCTCCATATCATTATATTTTGAGTATATGTGCTGCTGAAGCCAGCATGAAGATAAATCCTTCACTTTTGCCTTGAGCAACTAGGTGGGTAATAGTATCACTTACCAAAGGGAGGCAGCCTGAGGGAAGAGCTGGTAAAGGGAGTATCAAGAGCTTTGTTGGGCCTCCCCGATGGCGCAGCGGTTAAACACTGCGCTGTGGAGCTGTTGGCAGCAGCAACGTGAGTTCGATGTCCGGCCGGGGAGAATCCCACATGGCGCAGCAGACCTCTCCTGCCTCGCCCGCTGCTCCCCTCAGCAGTGTGTTTCTGATCTGCCTGTTCTGCTCCCTGCTCTGTCTCTGGTGAACCCTCTCGCCACCCCACGCCTCTGGCCTGTACCCCAACTTGTATGTATAAATAAAAAATAAATCTTAAAAAAAAAAAAGAGCTTTGTTGTCAAATGATCCTGGAGAAATCTCTAAGACTTCCAAGTTAAGCATCATTGCTAACGTTACCTTCTTATATGTGGAGTCCATCACACATTTTTAACATTTTTTTATTTGCATTACTTCTGGTTTGATTGCACCGGCAGATGGGGTGAGCTGGACAAGGAGATATGAGTGAAGTCACAGAAATGAGAGCAGGAGGTAAGCGCTCACTGGCATGCCAGGCGATTCAGTCTTGGATGCACCATGTGCCCCTGAGAGGTTCACTCTCTTTTTGTCTTCTGAGCCTTTTCCAGACCATTTCTCTAGGAGTTGAGAGGAGACTTCTCAGAAAAAGAAAATAGTGATTGCGTTGTACATTTTTTGTTTCACAATCCTTATTTCTCTTTGAAGTCCTATTAGGCTTTTCTTGATTTATCTTTCTAATTGTCACACTACAAATTCCTAATCTGAGAGCTACTTGGTTCATTGAGTTCTAGGAACCAGGAAAAGAAAAAAAAAATACTTATTCCTATTAAACAATGGATCATCATTTACCTCTTTGATATGAATACCTCAATAAATATAATTCAAGTGATTCATTTAAGGAATGTTTTTAAACCCTAAAGTTATGGTGAGGAGAGATATTATCAGTAATTCATTGTCTCACACACACAATTGCCAACTGACTTTAATTTTCAGAGGAATGTTATTTAAAGATGGTAAATAATATCTATATAAATGGGTATGGTATATTTTAACATTTTCTTTTAAAATAGATGAATAGGAAATTACAAGTTTACTACAGAGAGATTCACTGACCTTCTACTTGGTAATAAGTAATATTATAAAAATCCCAATACATTTGCCTTCAGTTAATTAGAAGGAGCAATGATTCTCTCACAAGTGACTGCATCTTTGCATTTTTAATTTAAGTTAAGTTTTCTTATTGTGGCAACATTGGTTTGCAACACTGTGTATGATTTAGGGGTGTAGGTTCACACCACTTCAGATGTATGTAACCACACCATACTCACCACCAAAGCACCCAGATCCTTCACCTCAGAACACTAGGTCCCATTTACCCTTTGTTCTGCATCCCTATGCTCCCTATGTAGTAGCCTCAAATCTATAGTCAAATTTCTGGGGCTTATTTTGGTTTAGTTTTGTCTGTTGGTTTATTTTGTTTCCATGTATTGAACATGTGAGTTAAATCATCAGCATTTGTCTTTCTCTTTTTGCTTTCTTTCATTGGACATAAGTCCCTCCAATATCAAACATGTTGCAAATGACAAGACTTCATCTCTTTTTATAACTGAGGAGCATTTCATTGTGTCTCCATATCACATTTTCTCAATCAACTCATCTGTCATTGAGCACTTAGGTTGTTTCCATAACTTACCTAATGCAATAGTGCTGCAGTGAACAATAGGATGCATATACCTTTCAATTGGCATTTTTGCTTTTTTTGCATAAATACTGAGGACAGAAATTGTTGAATAAGATGGCATATATATTTTCAATGTTTTGAGAAACCTGCATGTTATTTTTCATAGGGAATGGACCAGTCCATAATTTCCCACCAATAATATTCAAATGTTCCATTTTCTCCATACCCTAGCCAGAATCTTTTGTTTCTGGTTGTTTTTTTTTTTTTTTTTAAGAGCCATTTTGATGGGAGTGAAGCAGTATCTCACTGTGGCTTTGATTTGCCTTTCCCTTATGATGAGTGATGTTGAACACTTTTTCATGACCTATTGACCATCTGTAATGTCTTCTTTGGAGAAGTGTCTATTTAGCCCTTCTGCCCATTTTTAGATTAGATTTGTTTGCCTGTTGTTGAGTTGTATGTAGATCTTTATAGATCTTGGATAATATTAGTCCCTTGTTAGATTTATGATGTGCAAATATTTTCTTCCACTTGGTAGGGTATTTTCATTTTAAATATAGTTTCTTTTGTTGTGCCAAGGCTTTTTAGTTTGATATAATCTCATTTGTTTATTTTTGCTTTTGTTTTCCTTGCTGCTAGAATCTAGTTCCTAAAGGCATCATTGAAGTCAATGTCACTTAGCATTTTGTCTTTGTTTATTCCTTTGTTATTCCTTTTTTTATTCCTATTTTATGATTTCATTTGAGTTAATTTTTGTGTATGTTATGAAAGAGAGATCTGGTTTCACTCTTATAACATTTTAAAAGTACAGTAGAAAAAAAGGGAAAATACTTAAACTACCTGTAACCTAAGAATTGAGATATATAGTCATGAAAAATGTTTATACATAAAATCTTCCTGTGTGGGTGAGGGAAAAATTCTCCAGGAAGATGGAGAAGCTGGCATAAAGTCCAATGAAGAATAGGTAATTTTTAAGAACTGAAGTATACACAGTATGACTGGATATTGAAGTATAAGCCGGCAGTATAGAGGAAGACTATGGACATCTCAGTAGGAGTTCATTAATGGAGAGTCTTATGACTCCAGGTTAAATTTAGTCTTTATCTTAAAAGCAATGTAAAAGTCATCACAAAATTTTAAGGTGAGAAATAACATGATCAGTTTTGTGTTTTAGAGAGATCTTTTCTGTCTGTAGAATGGATTAAAGTGGAATAAGACTTGAGGCAAGAAATAATATTTTCTAGTAATTTAGGTAAGGGATATTGGGTACATAGGCTGGCAAAATATTAGTATAGAAGTCTTGTTTATTGATAAGATTTAGAGGATTAAGTTAGAGGGACAAGTCAAAAAGAGATTTTAAATGCTTGGACAACTAAGTAATTGGTGGTTCCACTCATAAACAAGAGAGAAAGAGATCCCAAGACAAGAGTGGTGTGATGAATTAGTCTTCAATTTACTTGGTTGGGATGAACCACAGGTCATCTAATTGTTATGTACAGGAGACAGTAGTAACGTAGTTTTTTAATTTAGGAGAGAGTTGTCGATTGAAGATATAGGTTGGGAGCTATTAGCAAATTTATGATATCTTTGGTAAGAAGAATCATAATAAAAAAAGAAAAAACTGGAAAGATAAACAATATTTTAAAACACGGCAGAGATTGCAAAATAAACTGATACAGTGTAGTCACAGAGAAAATAGTAGAGCCCAAATGATCTTAGGTGAAGATGCCAAAAAGTTTTTCAGGAACAAAAGGGAGTGAGCAATAGGATCAAGTGGTTGTGAGTGGACATAAGGAAATAAAGAAGGAAGAGAGAAGTTCTAGATCTCTCTCCATACCCATCCTGCCTATTTTAATCAATATGGACAAACCAGTTATGTTTACCACATAGGTGGTGAGGATCTCAGCTGATATTTTATCAGAGAAAAGGGGTCAGCAAGGTCATGGTGAGCTCATTGGATCCACGACACTCCGGAGTGAAGGGTTAAATGGGTTTGGGTGTTTGTAACTTCTTAACTCTTTTTGAAGCCAATTTAGAGAGATTATCGAGAAAAAAAAGGATGTATAGGCTTGTGAATTCATCTTCTGGTAATAATCACAAGCAGTAGATGAAGAGGAAAACTGATGTTGGCACTTTAAGTGACATCAAGACAATAAAAGGATAAGTTGTGGAGGAGAAAGCAGAGGGGATTTGCAAGACATTTTAGGCTCCTGGAATTGGGTGCTCTTATTATCAGCAAGCTTTTGAAACAAAAGAAACACATCAAAATCCTGTTCTATTCAGTTGTAAATAGTACAAATGAGAGTTTGGACTAGCTTGGTATGTTACAAATAAATTTAAGATTAAGTAATAATGCTTTTGGCTTTGTTTAAAACAGTGTTAATGGACTAAAACTGAAACACTTCACTATTTATTTTTTTAAAGATTTATTATTTATGCATACAAGCTAGGGTGTAGGCCAGAGGTGTGGGGGTGTGAGAGGATTCACCAGAGGCAGAGTGGGGAGCAGAACAGACAGATCAACCAAAATACACTGCTGAGGGTAGCAGCAGGCAAGACAGGAGAGGTCTACTGCGTCATGTGGGAAGCTCCCTGGCCAGGGATCAAACTCATGATATAGAGGCTGTCGTTAGTTTCAGAGTGCTACAACCTGATCTGTTGTGACACCTGGGAGGCTCGCCTGTATTTTTTGATGTCTCCCAGGGAGGGAGGTAGAATTTCTTACCAGCTGTTCAGAATATTATATTTTTTAAATTGCAAGAAACAGAATAAAAAAGACCGCCCCCCCCCAAAAAAAAAAAAAAAAAGAAAGAAGAAGAAGAAGAATATGCCCTAAAGTCCCCAGGCTCTGGGCTGGGTTAGGCATCCTGCATTCTGCTGTCAACAGCTTGGTTTGTTGTTTTCTTCTTATCTGTACTTGTTATTCTTTTGCTCACATCTATAAACATACTGTGCAAAACATCATATTAAGCCATCAAATAGAGGAACATATGAAAGGCACGGCTTTCTTTCCTTTAGGACCAGAGAGTTCCATGAAGTAAGGCTCAAAGAGCCTCATATCCCCAGCACTTAGTGTATTTCCCCAGCACTAGAATGTGCTAAAAAAAAAAAACAAAAACAAAAACAAAAAAAACAAAACCTATTTGCTTAGTTGTCAGGAGCCATCGGACAAGATGGCCCTCAGCAGTGAGTTATGGCCCTAATTGTTTGAGTTGCCCATATAAGGTTGGGTTTTGATGAGGACTGCCTTGGATTTTTGTTTCCCCATTCCATGTACATTTTTTCCCAAAACTGAGGTCAGCGGGACCGTCCCATTGTTTCCCGTGCCGCGCTCTCATTGGATCCCCGACCTCGGACCACCCTGCATCACCTAATGTAACCTCCCCGTGAGTTTCACTCCATATACACTCTTCCCCCGGAACAATAAACGAGACTTGATCAGATCTCCTGTCTTGTCTCCATTTTCTCGTGTACCCCTGTCCCTTGCTCCCTGCTTCCTCCTCAGGTGCAGCGTTGATCTGGACTCGCGGGCCGAGTCACTTAGTGAACATGAGTGTTGCAATGAAGCTAGGCACAATTCCAAATAACTTTAGTGCAAAGCACTGGGACTCATGCTGTAGCAAAAACACACATATCTGAACACAGACATACAGACATACTATACAGTCTACCAATGATAAAGAAATAAAATTATAGATTTGCATGAAATGAAGCTCAAAGATAATGTTGAGATCATCCTGGATAAATTTATGTTTCAAAGTTGACTACCATGCATCAAACATGGTGATGGGCCTTCACCAATACCATTTTTTTTTTAAAGATTTATTTATTTATACATACAAGCTGGGGTACAGGCCAGAGGCATGGGGCGGCGAGAGGGTTCACCAGAGACAGAGTGGGGAGCAGAACAGGCAGATCAGAAATACACTGCTGAGGGGAGCAGCGGGCAAGGCAGGAGAGGTCTGCCCCACCATGTGGGATTCTCCCTGGCCTGGCATCGAGCGCTGCCGACAGCTCCACAGCGCAGCTCTCAACCACTGCGCCACCAGGGAGGCCCACCAATACCATTTTTATAAGAAAATTAAATTTTAATGTACAATCTGGGGCTGTTTTATTTTGTTCCTTCTGTGTGATGCACACGTTAGTTTTGAAAAGCTGCTATTTTGAATTTTTCTCTGTTCAACGTTGAATTTCCTGTCTTCAGTATTGAATTATTCTATGAAAATTAATGACAGTTCCACAATATAAGTGTTTTGTTTATATTGAAATACAAGAATATTTGTAGGGTGACATCCTTGGATAATCAATAGAAACCAAACACTTAAAACCAACAGTGTAACAATATGATTGTGTGTGACGGTCTTTTGAAAGACTATATTTATGAACTGGCATACTGTATTTTTTATAAAATGTCAAGTCTCTTAAATTACAGACTTCTATAGAAAAATGTAGAACTGAAGTGATTTCAGACAATCCAAATAGGATTAAAATTTCATTGATGTAATTTTGATGGCAGAAGTTAGGAAATGGATATAGGTAGTCAGTCAGGAACATTGCTACAAGCCCCAATTCTACTTATTAGCCTTTTTGGAGAACAACTGCAGACCAGGAAGGCCTCTCCCCGCAACCCAGTAAAAAGTGGAATTTCCAGAACACCAACACAATAACACAGTGCTAACGCAACAGACCAAAATTAGTTTCAGAAAGGTAGGCTGCAGAACGTGGACAAACTCAGTGAGCCTCGGTAGCTCAGGAAACCCCGCTGCCAACAAATCATTGAGAAATGCAATGTGGAGACATCTAGCAACTAAACCCCCACTCCTTGCTCTCTGTACCCAGATAAACATCTACTTTTTGCCCCCTCATGGCTACCTACTTGGAACCCCTCTCTGTGAGTAGACGTGGCAGAGCATAAGGTCCAAGAAGTGGCAGAGGAGGCAGCGGTATAGGGATATGAAAGCTACTGTAAGTGCTTCTGACTTTTATCTTAATGAGATGGGACATCACTGGACATATTGAGCTGAATCTTCACGTGATAAGACTCACGATTCAGTTAGTCCTGTGCCAAGGGAGAGCAACCAATACAGCACACTCTGAAGTCCTCAGGTATTTGATGTTCTCTAAGATATTTGCCTCATTAGTGCAATACCATATATAGTTTGAGTTTTGCCATTGAACTTCACTCAGTTGCAGGAGTAATAGTGCTCTATGTCACCCTGCTAGAGAAACCAAGAGCAAACTCTCCAGGCGTGTCCTTCCATTGCCACAGCCAACGTCTCTATAGCGGTGTCCTACTGACCTGCTAACACCCCGAGGGTCTGAGCCATGTCATATGGTCACTTAAACACATGCTACCCGGAGATTAAACCCCAAAGGAGCAGGCACATTCTGCTTCACTGAGTTGTGCTGGGATCCTAAAGTCATAATACTTAGAATGAAAACAAAGATAGCTCTGGGAAATAAAAACCTTCTAAGTCACAAGGCTTACACACTAAGACTTATAACAAAAGGGCAATTCTTTTTGACTCTGTGACTAGATCCAAATTTCTCCATGGCCTTTGGGTTTGTTGCATCTACTCACTTTTGAGCTCCATAACCCAGCCAACTGGCCCTCTGTGTCCTCTTTCCACAGCAGAGGCAAGCCCTGCACTCTGGAATCCAACTTTATTGGCTTAGTTTTACATCCACTTTCCCAAAGATATTTTTGGATATAAAAAGCAATGTAGTTCCATTTTCAGTCTGGTGAATTTGTTTTCAATTGAGCCCATTCTTATCATCACTTGATATGATAACATCATGTCAGAGCAGGAGAGATGCAGTGATTGCAGCACCTCCAAACATCCTTAATTAGTTTGCTTATTAGGTTAAATCTAAAATGACCCTGTCATTTGGTGATTACAGTCTCACTATAGAGGCATCCACTAAACATTTATTGTCTGCCACAGACCAGTGTATTCTATTCACTACTGAAGCAGTCCAAAGTTTGAGTTTTCTATTAAAACAAGAGTTAGAAAGCAAAACAAATCCAGACACATTTTTAAAAAGTGGACCTCAATGTTTCTCAGTACACAACATCTGGAGGCAGGGTTACAAAATCTTCTTACGACTTTAAACTAACCCATGATTTATGTGGGGAAATCCACATTATAATAATACAAATATAAAATACAATTGACATGAAGTGATAAGACCAGGAGGGGGTAGCTGACTAAAAGCAGCCGCATTGGGTGCCTGGAATTTCCCTTGTGGCATCAGCTTGTTGGAGAGGGAGCGCTGTTTCTCTGGACAGAGTCTCAGTAACTGTTGTTGGAGAAGGTTTCAGAGACCCATGAGCTCGGACAAATCTTAATTTTTGAGTTTCGAGGGTAGAGAATTGCTTTTTATCTTTGGCATACTTACTCATTGTCCTAAGTAGTGTTATGCCCTCTAGATAGTTAACCTTACTTCTGAGATTTCTTACTCTGTGGTAGCTTATTTAGAAAAGTAATCCAAAGATATCAGACTGAAATATTAAGTGATATCCTGTTTAGTATCTTAAATAGTTGTTTATGGGGAAGTGTATATATATTGTCATTTTTTTTTTATTATTTTTCCCCCTTCCTCTTGTGATCGTTGTCCTCCATCTCGTCCTTTTCTTTTACCTCCTCATCCTCCTTCCCCCTTCCTTGCCCTTCTTTTCTCTTTTCTAGTCCTTCCTTTTCATCTCCTTATTTTTCAGTTTATGAATTCACCTTATCCCACTGGGAAGTCTGGGGTCATGAGTTGGACAGAGATGGTGATGAATGGAACATCTTTTTTCTGGGGAAAAAGATGCTGTCATCTAAGAACAATCTGGGGAGTTTGGTAGGAAATGGGACTTTGAAATAGGGAATGAATCACTAGTTTTATGGTTTTACTCAGGTGGTAACTTTATTGCCAGAAACAAGTGTCTTGTATTTGAATATCTTCGATCAGTTTTTCTTCTGGTGAACTAATGTGCTACTTAGAGTCTGGATTATGAACCACACTGCCCTTAATTTCTGTTGTATCCATGAGGCGAGACTATGTGCTGGGAGATAGAGATACAAAAACGAATGGCCCATGGTTCCTGCACTGGAGAAATTCATTATCTAGAATGAAAAATAAAAAAATTCAAGCCATATTATGAAAGCTAAGTGGCAATGTAATAAACATTTTAAATATAATGATTACAGAAAATTACAAGGGAAGTGAATTGTGTAGAAATTAAATAACTAGTCTAAACTCACACAGCAATAGTGGAGTTAGAGTTTGAACTTACACAGCTTATGAGACAGTTCTTGAGGTTGTAAAGAATCACAGAGCTAGAAGAATCTGGGGCTACTGAAAGATTCTGAGGGGAAATCGTGTTTCAACTTAGTCTTGAAAGATTATCAGTAAACTGCATCCAGATGAACAAGAGAAGTGAAGCTATTTCATATACAGCAAAGAGAGTGGGACAGGAAAAGACTGTCAAAGCATCAAGAACATAGAAACTCTGTAGGTCTCATCTACTTCCTGTTCCATTGGTCAGTTGATTATACATGTTGATAACAATCTATTATAACTATATAATTAACAAAAAAAACAGAATCGAAAAGAACCCCACAGAAATAGACTTCTGAAAACACTTAATATATAAAGATTAGTAATGCAGATCAGTGGAGAAAGCTGCTAGGACGATTGAGCAACTGTATTGGATGTTGTGCTGTGCTTAATTGTCCACCTCTCCCCTTCAGGATGGTATCAGTATCACTAATTCCCCAGCTGCAGGGAATATTGCTTGTTGACAGTTCAAGTGGAATCCTACCTTAGGAATTTTCCTTGGTCTTTGGAAGCTGCCTTGCTCAAGGCTGTGAACTCCTGCTAAGAGGAAACTCTTTCTGGAAACTGGTTGATGTGAGGGTACAAGTCTATTAATATGAGGCACCTGGGAAATGCCATCCCAACTCTAAAGTTCCTGGTGGGATCTGCAGAGACTTCTATTGCAACTGTCATTGTTCAAGTTCAAGTTCTCCCTCTGTGCCATCCTACTTCCCTGACTCCCTTCTGGGTGTTGTTCCTGAGAGTATTTATCAATAACCTGCTACCAATAACTGTTTCCCAGGGAGATCCCCTATGATAGATGCCCATACAACCATTCACTCAACATTAATTTCAAGTAAATTAAAACAAAAACACAGATAAATTTTATTTGCATAAACTCACATTCTGAAAAGTCATAGTCTGGGATTTAAACCTGCCTGCCTGGCTCCAGAATCCCTGCTCTTAGATAAATAAACCAATAACAGCTGCTCAAAATGTCATGATGAATTACACCAACTTATTTGAGAGCAAAAGAATTAAGGCATCAAAAATGCAAGCACTTGATTCCATTTATATGAGGTACAAAACCAGGGAAATGAGCTGTATTGTTCAGGAATGCATAATAAGTGGGAAAGGTATAAAGCCAGTCAAGGAAATGATTACTGAGAAAACTAGGAAGTGGTTACCTTTAGGGCCAGAATGAGGGGCTGGTATTGGGAAAGAGGCTCTGGGAGTGTATTATGATCATTGTAATAAACTTTTTGGCTATAGATTTGTGTTCTTATCCAATTATCCTGAGAATGTGATCTAGTTTACAATTTAAAATAGAGGAAATAAAGAAAACCTGTTGTGAAAGGAGGTCACCACAGAGGAGAGACCTGTGAGTTGCTTGTCAAGTCTGGGTCCCAAAGTTCTGTGTATAATGTTACTGTGTCTTTCAGCCGTTAACAGGGAAATTTGGTAGAAGACTTCCCAAGCTGTCCTGTTTTGAACAAGAAATTCTGCAGGCTATGTGGTCTAGACAGAGAGCTGTTGAATCTTGATTTGTCTTTCTGTGGAATCACAGAATGCTGAACTACTACTCACCTTCCTCTGTGTAATGAGGCCTGTGTTTTAAAAGATAGCTTTCTCTCCTGCATGCCCTTCAGTGCCTCTGTGTTTCAGCAGGGAGAGGACTGGAGATGAAGCATTGGTAAAGAGGTCAAAAGGAAGGGACTTAATAGAAGTCCTGAGAAAGGGGCAAGAAAGGACAGAGGGGTTTTGGGATAGAACAAAAAAGTAGGAGGAACTGTTATGAGATTCCTCAACCAATGTTAAGATGATGACCCATGGGATGAACTCAAGGTCAACAAGTTTGTCATTCAGCAGTGAGACAAATATGTGATTAAATGGTAGCATAGGGCCCAGGAGCTACTGTGGATTTCCAAGCCATTCCCACCTGGTGTATTTTCTTTATAGTTTTTATAGCTATTTGTCAGAATTATACTTAGACCATATGGAACATGGTTTGTGTTGTTCTCTCTAGCTCTCAATAAGGACACAGTTCTGGAAGCTTGACATATATTTAGTTTACCAACTCAATAAGCATATATATTTTTTAATTATTTATTTATGAATACAAGTACTGAGGTGCAGGCCAGAGGTATGGGGGGGCAGTGAGAGGATTCACCAGAGGCAGACTGGGGAGCAGAACAGGCAGATGGACTGAAATACACTGCTGAGGGGAGCAGTGGGCTAGACAGAAGAGGTCTGCTAAGCCAAGTGGGAAGTTCCCTGGCCAGGGATTGAACTTGTGCTGCAGTGGCTACTGATATCTTCATAGTGCTGAGACTTAACCCCTGTGCCTCCAGGGAGGCCCCTCAATAAACATTTATTAAATAGCAAGATTTTGAGCAGAGCTGTCAGAGCCAGCTGTAAGACAGTTGCTTCTATCAAGGAGCTTACTCTTTGGCTCAGGATGGTGCCAGGTAGTACTCAGGCCCTGAGTTAGATCTTAGGGGTAAAAGAAAGGAGAACATGGCCTCTGTCTTTAAGAAGTATACCTACCACTAAAATAAAATCAAGACAGAGTAGGAGTGTTGTATATTACATACAGCTTTCTATGGGAATGGGGTAGGAGAGTTAGACTTGGGGAAGATTTTGGAAAGGAATTCTAGAAGAAATATCCAAAGAACTGAATTTTGAAAACAAGTAGTTGTTGTGATTATTTTGTATTATCTTTTTGAAACAAGTTTCTTTTTATTTATATTTTATCTCCCATAGCTTGCATAGTAGAGTGCTTTGAAGCCAGCAAGCTCATGATGAATTGGGGAAGGATATTTTGGGGAAAGGACTGGAGTACAGTTTTATGGTGAAAGCTCTAAGATGCTACATATATACTTAAGGTAGAAACATATATTACTTTCACATGTGCTTTCTTGGACAATTAATAGAATAAAATTTTGATTAAAATTGTGTTATGGTAACATAGAACAATAGGACATGATTAGGAAAAATGGAGAATCTTGCCTTACCTTTCTTTATTCATCAGTTATTCCTTGAAAAA
This sequence comes from Scalopus aquaticus, assembly GCA_004024925.1. Classification (NCBI taxonomy): domain Eukaryota; kingdom Metazoa; phylum Chordata; class Mammalia; order Eulipotyphla; family Talpidae; genus Scalopus; species Scalopus aquaticus. The sequence goes on along the minus strand of PVIJ01000986.1, from coordinate 180,950 downwards.
CTGCAATATGAGGTAGACCCACTGATGAATTAGGAAAATAACCAATCAAATTGAAATTTGTCAAGATGCTTAATTTGTTTATTAAAAACATTTTCTTTAATTTTTCTGTTTTAATGCAAAGAAAAACTAGTATTTGTTCATTGAGGTTTCTAAAGTGTGGAAATTTCAACAACAGGAAATTGACATTTCAGCTTGTACTTACCACCCAGGAGATATCAACATGTGTATGAATATTTTTATAATTTATTTATTTATATATACTTTTCATCATTGTTCATTTTTGTACATTTGCTTTCTCCTCTCTGGTGTAGTCCCTGTAAAATTCCCACCACCAGTTCACCCGTGCACCATCACCATAGTCCTTTGTGCTCTTTCCACCCCTGTTTTTATCCTTCTCCCTCCCCCTCCGCTGCAGAATGTCTCTGATTTATAGTTGCCTGTCAATTTTGTTTTTTTATTCATTGTTATTTCTTTTTTCCCAATCCCTTATTTGGTTCCCCTATAGTCCTCCTATAAGTGAAACTATCCAATACTTTTTTTTTTTTCCTTCTGGCTTGTTTTCCTGAGCATAGTCCCTTCTAGTGCCATCCATATTCTTGCAAATGGCATGAATTTATCTTTTTTGATTACTGAATAGTATTCCATTGTGTATATATACCACATCTTCTTTATCCAGTCATCTATTTTTGAGCATTTGGGTTGTTTTCAGATCTTATCTATTATAAATAGTGCTGCAATAAATATAAGGGTCCAGTTATCATTTTAAATTAATTCTTTTGTGTTCTTTGGGTAGATTCCTAGGCATGGAACTGCCGATCACAAAGATCTACAAAGAACTCACATGACTCAACAAAAACAAAATAAACAATCCAGTCAAAAAATGGGCAAAGAGCTAAAAAGGTACTTCTCCAAAGAGGAAATGCAAATGGCCGGCAGGTATATGAAAAAATGTTCAACATCACTTATAATATGGGACATGCAAATCAAAACCACAGTGAGATACTACCTTACACCAATGAGAATGGCACATATTAAAAAAAACTAGCAACAACAAATGTTGGTGAGGATGTGGAGAAAAAGGGACTCTCCTACACTGCAAACTGGTCCAACCACTATGGAAAACTGTGTGAAGGTTCCTCAGACTATAAAAATGGACCTAACATGTGACCATGTGTATGAATTAATAGACTGAAAACTATTATTTCCCAGTATTAAATGATGATAGTTTTGTGAGAGATTGTCACAGTTAGGTCAGGAAGAGGCTGAATAGCTCACACTGTTCATCACACATCTTGGGATATGTTCTTGAAGGTCTGAAGTTTACATTAAATTTATATAAATGAATGTCATTCAATTTAGTAGAGATACATCTACATCCTGGAATCAGATTGTGGAGGCTGATGGTGACCCCAGGCATGCCCACTGCGCTTAACCTTTATCTGTCACTTCTTCCTCACATGCATTGACTTAGCTTCATGGTTTGTAGCTACTTGTCAGGTTTATGACTCAAGAAACTGGCAAATGAAACATTGCACAATTCAGGATGATCACTCAAAACACAAAGTTTTAACTCTAATCATCTGCAGCCTCACATAGCTTGGTTTTAAGTCCATTAAAATGAGCAGAAATGAAACAAGAGGAGAAACAGTCTGATTTTGGGTGCAGAGAGCAACAGGATGCTGGCAGATTCAAAGTCGTGCTGCTTTCCTCTTGTTGACAAGGCAGGCCCATGACAAAGGTGAGGAATATATGACACAGAAAATAGTTTCTTAAAGTTAATCTCTTTGTGACAAGTATTTTCTGACTTTCTTTTGGCCTGGACTATGGATGATATTAGTTTAGTTTACAGTCTTGCTCTTCCAATTTTTCTACAAACCAGGGCCAAGGAGTGTTCATTTTACAGAAAGGTCAAGGCTGCTGGTCGAGAGCATAAGGTGGCTTCCCTGACACGCCTCTCCTTTCTACCATTCCTCCTTCCATCCCAGAGTGTTAAACTCACTACAGGAAATTTAATTGTCATCGATATCTGGAACAAAAGAGTAAAACCACTGCACTTTATTCATACTCCACTTGAAAAATTCTCTCCTCCTGACTAACAGGATATGAAGTCTGACTCCCTGAGGTAAAAATGCAGTGGCAATTAGTACATCTGTATTTAATTCGTACATCCAAAGGAATGTACTGATTAAAATAAAATAAGTATTTAGAAAAAGCAAGTGTTCATTGTTGGTCAGCAAGTGCTCAAGTGTCACTCACAGTCCTTGTGAGCTCTACCTGCCACACTGTGTGAACACACTGTCCCTCAGGACCTAAATCCTTCCCCCACTCCCCACCACCTGAGTCCTCTCTTTTCCTCTCCTGTCCTCTCCTGAGTGGCTCCGTTTCCCTGTTAGCTTTCAGTAACTAATTTCTTCCACCCACGGAATACTTTTTAAAAAAGATTTATTTATTTATTTATTTATGCATAGAAGAACTGGGGTGTGTGCCCGAGGTTCGGGGGGTGAGAGGATTCACCAGAGACAGAGTGGGGAGCAGAACGGGCAGATATACTGAAATACACTGCTGAGGGGAACAGCAGGTGAAGACAGGCGAGGTCTACTGTGCCTCTTATGACAGAGGATGTTTGTCCTCACTGGACTGATGGATGAAGGTAGTTCTTTTGACATCAGCCAAGGGTCTATCTAGTAATGAAATTCTGAAAGATCAAGAAATTATTTCTCATGTGCTAGACATCCCTTCCCAAATGTCCTGGCCTGGTGAGGCATTCCAAGTAGGAATTCTCTGTGACCATCTCTGGACCCATTTTTAGAGCCCTTGCTCCATTTTTACTGGAAAAAAAATGCTCCAGAGAATGTCTGCATGCTCCGAAGTAAGGTGTGTTAAAGTATCCTATTTGAAAGGAGAGAGGTGCAAAGTTCTAAAAAATAGCTCACCCCAGCTTCTGCAACTTTCTAATAGCAAAGATCAGTTACTCATTCAAAGTTGCTTGTTGGTGAATCAAATCCCAGATTTCTACAGCAGGCCCTGTTAATTAAACCATGGTATCCGTGATGTTAAATTTATTACAAGGGCCATAAAAAATGTGCATTCGCTCCAACAAATGGTTGCTGATTTGCCACCATATGTACCAGGACAGCCTACCATGCTAGGTGCTGCATGTTCTCACCAAGCCTCTGCTCTGCTGGGGTTTACATTTGCAGGAGAATAGATTGCAAGAAAAACACTATTTTTTTTTTTTTTTTGCTAATGTTATGACTTCTAGTTTTTGCACTACTCAATGAGATAACTGGAAACAACAGCAGTATTGTTTTATAAACACTTGAATAAGTTTATCTTCAATGATACTCCCATTTAAAATACTGTGGCTGGAAGTGTACAATCTTCGGGTCAGTTCCACGGTTGTAGTTCTGAAGTTGTTTCACAATAATCATAGCAGGAGGTGAGTGGGCTTCTCAAAAGACTTGATCTAAAGGCCTCAGGGGAGACAACCACAAAAGCCAAAGCAGATATTTACCCAAAATATGGACGGGAAAATTTGTTTTACATTAATTACCATTTTTTTCCTTACTAAGGCATTATGTTAAGTCAGAATTTCCTCTATTTCTATATGAATATTCCCCCTTGAAATATTGCCTCATGCAATACATCTAAGGAGTTGGGGGACAGGGCGAGGCACCAGCAATGAGATCGCTGGCATGTGGATTCTGGAAAGGCCTTTCTCTGATCTGGTGGAAGAACCACAAATCCTCTACCCCTTATGTTTTTGATTCCATTTTTTTTTCAAACCAAATTCCTACATACTAGATTATGGCTTACAGCACTGCCATGCTAGATTTTTAAAGAAGAAAGCACTACCTTTGCTTGTGTGTGTCGGTAAATTGCCTGAATTTTTCTAGGAAGTAACTGTATCTATAAAAGTGATGATACAGAAGGAGATGACAGAAGGGGGTAGAAACTTTATTTTAAATAAATAAAGTGACGATAATTTAGACAGAAGCAACTCTTCAAAGAGAAGTTATTCTTGTATTCAACCTATCCCATTTTAGATACTCTTTCCTTAAGAAACAAGCCTGTCCCTCAGCCCTAGAATAGCATATGTCCAGATTGGGGGACAGCATGAGATGTATAACTCCTGGGCAGATATTCTCAGATCAGACAGAACGAGATTCACAGTTGTCTGGGGTTTCCCTGTGATGTCATGCTCAGCAATCCATCCTGTGAGGTATGATTGTTTCATTAAAACAATTTTAATTGAGCAAATACTTTGTGCCAGATACACTTCTAGATAATTAGAACTCGCTTGTAAAAAAAAAAAAATAAAGCCCGTGATTTCCCACACCTGTGGGAACTTACATATTAGGAGAGGCAGGGTTAGTCATTTTGAAAACCCTCAAAGGGCTCATATACCTTGGTACTTCACAGCACTTCAGATGGATCCGGTGTCTGCGTAAGGATGTGCGTCACAGAACTGGATAGAAGATCTACTCTGAGACAGTGAGGTCCAGGGCAAGAAAGCACATATGACTTCCTACTGTAATTAAAATCTTGCCTCAAGCACTTCTTCAGAAATCTTTCTGGTCAAATTAAGAATCCAGACCTAGGATGCTTTCCCTTTCTGAAAACTGCTCAGTAGAGTTAGGCCGTTCTGATGTTGGCTGTGTGTGAGGCCCAAGGGAGGAATGGAGAGCAAGCAGCATGCTGGGATCCAGCTCTGCACCTCAGCAGAGTTGCAAAAGACAATGGAGTTCTCAGGCTCTTAGATTCCAATAATTTAATGGAAAGAAGTTAGCATATTACAGTGTTACTTCTCTGGTGCAATTATAAACGTGTGTGTTGATGTTTATATTACTGAATTTGTGACTATACTGAAACAAAGATTACAAAAAAGAGAGAAAATTCATGTCTATATTGAGAACACGCATTGAATTAGGCAATGCACTAGTTTTCTACATGCTTCTAAATGCTTTTTGCATTAATTTTGTAAAGAAAGGTTCTTAGTTTAATTTATAGATGAAATAACTGCAATTCAGAGAGTTCCCTAGGGTCCCGCAAACAATGACAGTGGACTGGAATTCTAGATCTGAACTATTTAGTTTTATTTTTGTGCTTTCAATTGGGCTAAGTGGTTGCGCTAAATTGCTAATATGAGAGAGAGAGAGAAATTGCTATCAGAGAATCTTCTTGGTAAGTGTTTTACTAAAATGCAGTTTTTCTGAACAAAGAAATGATAGCACCTGTTGGTCAGAGGAACCTTTTTGAAACTACAAAAAAATACAAGCTCATTTATCTTTAAAAAAATAATTTGTCTAATATGACATTTATCATCATCATCGCTGCAAGTGCCAAATTGTAATCAAAAAGTCCAGTGGAGGATGAAGGATCTAGTTTGGAATATTACATTTATTTAGATCATAATTTAGCAAAACTTGGTGGATTACTTATTTAAGCAGATGAATTGGATTTCTGACAACTTTCTTATAATGACTACCACATAATGATATTTTATGTAGACTAGTTCTGGCTGAGACTTTTATATTTTTCTGAATCTTAACCTGAATTGCTACTATTTCCCCCATTTTGTAGATGAAGGAAAAGAGGCAGAAAAGTCCAGAGGCACGGGTCCAGCCCAGGGCTGGCTGCCTCAGTTGTTGGGGAGACTGCTGACTGTGTTGCTGATTCCAGGATGGTAACTGGGGAACGCAGATGAAAAGAATAGATTGGGCAAGATTTCTAAGTATCAGGTCCACTTTGAAGAAGTCTGATCTTTCTGATTCCTACTGTTGCTTAACTTATTCCACAATATGCATCCTCATGTTGAGGTGAATAATTATGACATCAGTAACACAAGTAAGAACATTTTTTTTTTTTTTTTTACCAAAATAGTGAATTAGGTTTACGTCATCATAAAAAAGAGAAATGACTTCCTCGACTAAGTTTGAGGAACAAGCCTGTGGAGACTATCAAGAATTTTTGAATTCTGGTTGTGATCACTGTTTTGGGCAACTGGCCCAGCTGAGTTTGGGTTGACAGAGTAAAGCTGTAAGAAAATGAAAAGGAAAGCTTTTTAGTAGAATAAACTTTCTTTCTTTCTTTCTTTCTTTCTTTCTTTCTTTCTTTCTTTCTTTCTTTCTTTCTTTTTCTTTTTTCTTTTCTTTTTTTTTTTTGCTGTTGGATAGTATGTAAGGCAACATATATCAGGTACGTTCTTTACACTAAAATTTTAAAATTTCTATCTGTTAAGTTGTGATGAGAATGAGTGTCCCAATTATTTATACTAAATGTTTGTACTAAAGCACTGTTATACTAGATGTTTGTACTAAAGCACTATTTTGTAAGTTTTAAGCAGAATCCTCATTATATCATTACACTCATTTTTAGCCACATTGTGACATATGGAAATCAAGGCCCACAGTAATAATGGCAGTACTTTCATGTTAACGCACTAAATCCTCACAACAATACTCTCAGCTAAATGGTCTATCTGGATCTAACGGATTGATAAATAAATGCAGAGAGGTTAATTTGCCAAGATCACAGACCAGGAGTGTGTAGAACTGGGATTCAAATGCCAGACATTCTGTCTCCCAAAGTCATATGCTCACGACCACAATTGCATTCTGTCCCCCTGAATTATTATTTTAATTAGTATGAACTAAATATATGTGCAACTCTTTTAAAGACTACTCTGCATCTCAAAAAATTGACATACATATGCATATTAGATTTTTATCAGTTCTCTAACTTTTATGTTCATGACTCTTTATATAGCCTTTAGAAAATTTATATGAACAATTCCATATGGGTTAGTCACCAAAAGAGGAAGATTTTCTAAAAATTGATGATTTTAATTCAATGGACTCTATAACTCATATATATTTCCTTCTTGAAATTAAATTTGCATGTGTATTGTTTTCTCAAAGTATTAAGAATGTTCAGAAATAACATCTTGGAAAAGTAGGGCATGTGTGATAAACAAGCTTGAGCTTGATGGAGAGAGACCCAGGGAAGAACCAAATCATTTCTCTCTGTGAAAGAAGAACTCTGGTCCTATCCTTTTATTTTCTCATAGCGGAGGTCTAGCCATTTACAAGAGGAGGGCCGCTGGCAGTCCCACATTCTCAGAACTATTGGTATACCGATGATAATAGCATTTCTTTGTTTTGGACAAGTGGTGTTTGAGATTTCTACTCCTTTCCAGGTAAGATCTCAGATTAACTGTTTGGACATTCACAGTTGGATATTCAAGTTTAGAGTCAATTGGTGTTAAGTAAAGTAAATAAGTAAATAGCAGAGGCTGATAGCTCAGAGCCAGGGAGCTGCAAGAAGTTGACAGATCTGGACTTTAATCTTAGCTCTGTCATTTATACACTATGATCCAGGTCAATATTTTAAGACTTCAATGTGAAATGGGAATTAATTCAACAGATAGGTATTGAGTGCTTACAATGTATCAGGCATTATTCTAGTTTCTGTATTCAGCTGTGCAAAAAACACATAGGAATCCCCACTCTTTATACTCTGGCCTGTGTATAGGAGGAGGGGACAACGTGGAGAGTCAATAAAAAGGTAAAACACATAGTATGTCACATGCTTTTAAGTATTCAAGAGAAAAAGAAAGTATAAGTGTGTTAGAGAGTGTCTATTGGGTAAAGATGGAAACTGAGGATGGTGAAGAGTTGAATTATAAATAGGATGTTCAAGGATATCTTCAGGGAGAAGCATAGGTTCCCAAAAGGGAGCAAAAAGAAGTCATGCAGATATCTGATAGAAGACTCAGCAGAAAGAGAGCTAGTATCAAGGCTTTCCCATAAGAACCTGCCTACTAGGATCAAGTGGGGGAAATGAGGTGTATATGGGGTAAAATGGAGGAGTAGAGGATGTCACCACAGTTTTCAGATTATGTAATTAAAAGATGAAGCTTCCAGTTACAGAAATGTGAAGCTTTTGGAGAGAATCACCCATGATTTTGACAAGTCTGAGATTCCTGTTACCACCCTAGAGAGCTGTCAGGGAGTCATTTGGATAATTGAGCCTGGAATCAGCAGAAGGCTAAACTGGATGTGGTAATGTCAGCATTGTCAAATATTAAAGGCATTTTAAGTCACCAGAAGTATCTAAGTAGAGAAGGGAAGAGGCCCAAGTTTGGAGTTCGAGGGCCATCTATGTTTGGAGATCTAGGAAGAATCGACAATAGAATAAGAAAAGTAGAGGAAATTTAGGAAGGCACAGTGTTTTTGGAAGTTAAGGGATGAAAGTAAAGTGAAGAGGAGAAGGTGAGCTGCTAGGTGAAATGCTATAGATCAGTTAATACTTTCCTTGCAGCATCTTTGCAATTAAATAAAAATATTATTTGTATAACAGCTTATCTGGTGTAACATTAGAACACAAGATCACAGACCCTGCTTTTTTCTTAAAAAAAAAAAAAAAGCAAACAAACTTGGTACTTCCCAAAGTAAAACTCAATCCCATTCATAATTTCATGAAGATATTTTATCTGCTAATAAACAGCATGATTTTCTATCTCCAAAGATGATGAAATCTTCTAACATGAGAAAATAAAAAGTTGCTTAGAGGTATATCATAAAATCAGAAGATAATTTTTGCTGTTCTCATGAAATATATTTATACTTTAATGAAATGCAATCATGAGAAGTTAGATCTGATATGCAGGATTTGGCTTTGTACCTGAAATTTCAGGAATAAGCTGTTTTATGCATTAGAGGACAACTAGAAGGAGGGAGAGATGATGAAAATAAAGTACAAATAAAACAGTCTTTATACTAACTCCCTGAATACTCTGCCAGGTGTTTTCATCAGTGCACTTTAACCTTAAAGTTGGAAATGGCTCTTTCCAGGTGCTAGGAATGGAGTGGCCCTAATTATCTGCTGTGAGAGCTGTCACGTGTACTGAATTGTGATGCTTGCATGGGAAGGTTTGCTCCAAAGACCAAGAATCGCATATTCTAGGGCAGAAGTTATATTTGTTATTTATTTGCACTGAAGTGAAATAACCAAAGCCTGGTGGTGTGCATTGCCCCCAACAGTGTCTTCAGTCATAGCCCCTATCAAAGTTTGGGAATAATGTAAATAAGTAAAAGTAGAATCTGTATTTTCTGTCTTCTCCTGCCCAAGCCCTTCATTTCTTAGTTGAAAAAAATCAAGACCAAGTGGACTTTCTTCCAGTCACATAACCTGATGCCAGGAAAGGATTCAGAAGGTACAATCAAGGGAGCAGATCTTTGCTCTGGGCTTGTGATGTCCACACACTATTTCCGTGAGAAGGTGAGCCAGAATACCAAGGAATGCATTCACCATGTGTCATGTGCAGATTTTCTACAGACTAGACCATTTGTCAGAAATGGGCATAAGGCTTTTCCTGTGGGGGCTTTGCCTGTGGAGATGAAGGCAAAGATTGAACTGAGATATTCTGAATAATTTAGTGACTCATGAATTCAGTATTCAGGGAACACTGTGTTCTTTAAGGGCACAATCACTAAGTGAGGTTTGTAACAAAGTGTAAGATCTTATTGGGTGCTTGTATTGAGTTGTACTTACAGTAATATGCAGAAGGGGGAGAGAGAGTGAGTCTTACTCTTGAGGTCTATACTGTCTCACATGATGATTCAATTAATTTTTTATTCTGTCTGTGATTTGAGATTATGTCTACTGTTATTAAAATTGGAAATCCTTCATGTAGTTTAATAATGTTTGGAAACATTCACTGTGTGAGTTCTACTTCATTCCACAGCCTGCCAACATTTACTTTCATTATAGGTTAAAGAAATGCCCACATAGACTACTTTTAATGTCACTAACTTGGACCCAGAATTATAGAGATAGCCATAACTGCTTAGGAAAAAGTATAGCCACTTGTAATAAGCTTCTTGGGATAAAATGATGAGTGAGATAAACATGGAGAGTATACAGTGTAGCAGGTTCATCATTCTCCATTTCAAAGTATATGGGTCTACAGTATCATAGACTATATTAGTTTTAATAGTTAACTTTTAAACAATTAATTGATACGGAAGATATCTGATAAATAACAATGATGAAATGGACTGAGTCAGTATTTAGCTCTTGAATAAAGACACTCATGAGTTTCTTGTGATGCGCTCCACTGGGTAACTTCCTCTTCATCATCTTTTTTGTGTAATAGATATTTTCTAGGACTGGAATACTAAGAAACCAAAGAAATATTATTTTGAGGTAGATTATGGTCAAAGAAAACAAGAGATGCCCCCAAAATTTCCTCAATGAATAGAAAACTGACAAGTTCAATAGGATAGTTGATGTAAAAATTTGTTGAGTTGATTTTCTAAAAAAAATTATTTGATGTTATTTTGAATCTCTTTCTTAAATATTTAAAAAATGGTTTTGTGAAACTATAGCCATTTCAACAACATCTTGAAATCTTCAGCTACCAAATCTTTGTTGAATTTAATTGCAATGTGTTTCACAGTGTTTAAGCAAAGGCTTAATACTGTTTAGGTCTTAATTCTTATTATAGAGACTAAGTACTCATAATATACTTATGAAGTTAATCTTTTAAACAGCAATAATACCTGAATAGATATAAACAAAATTAGAGCTGACAGTTTCACTGAGATGTAATGGGGTCCCTCAGTTTTGAACAAGAAGTAAGATCCTGGAACTGTACATGCTTACACTTTGCTATAACAATGGTTTTCATAAAGTTTTGATATCTGTCATGGGTGAATGCTCAATAAAAACAGGAAAAAAATAATATATTTTAATCATTATTCACCTACATATCAAGCTATATTTGCCATTCAATTGTATGAAGATCAAACACATTATTACACTTTCTAATATCATAAGGGAAGTGATTCTTAATTCTTATCTGGAAGCAAAGAACAATCAATGAAGATCTTCTAAATGATCCAAAATTGTTCTAAAATGCCAGGCTGAGCTATACTTTACTGTGGATGTGTACTGCAAAAGAAAGCCTATTTTATCTCGAATCTCTATACTTTTGGAAACTTACCAATTTGCAACATAAAGAGGACTAAATGGAGATAAGAATAAGCAAATTAGTTGGCACTGTGCCTGGCACTAGGAAATGTTATTCCTGACACTCCCTTTTCTTCCTCTAGCTTCACCCCTTGAAAGTCATGAGTCGAAACTATTCAGCTACATTATGTCTCTAGTCAACTCCTTGAAAGGAATGCCTTCCGACGTTGACCCCAAATGTCTCTTTCTTCATCTTTCTCCCCATATTTTCTTCTCTTACCACTTCAATTAAGGGAATTCAGATAATTCTAAGTAGTTTAGTTTCAACCTGACAATGTCTAGACTACTGGGTACATAAGAGATGACAATTAAAAGTCTAAAAAAATAAATAAATAAAAGCAAAGAGCAAAAGAAAAGGAAAGGAAAAAACCTAAAATGTTACAGGTCATTGCTAGTCTGTGCTATTAGATGTAAGACATTAAGGGTTCAGCCATTTTGCTTTGTACTTCCCAGATCCCAAGACTGGGCTAAATGCAACTTGCTTCTCTAATCAGTGTGTTTGTCTTAGAAATAGGAGTAAGGCTCTTGGCTCTTGCAGATTGATTCTTGGGTAAAAAGTCTTCATAAACCACTGTTCTAAAAAAACAGCTGTGACCTTTAAGTTGGGACTAGAAGCCCCAGGGTGATCTTGACTGGATGAGGCAAAAGCAACCTAACCACTCACTGCTACTTCTTGTTATGACCTTGCCTAAGTCACTGGGCAGCTCTCCCACTAATATGTGTCTAAGTCACATAGCATTTTTAGGTTCCAGTTCCTTTGGGTTGTCTTTCTAGACTTGATATCTTCCAGGACTCACTAGTACTTGTGGACTCGCAAGTACTCACTGTACTTGTGACTCTAGGCCTGGTTTTGGTTTTAGAGCTGTTTATCCTCTGTATCCTAAGCCTGACCCTCCTTACATTCATGAACTCAGTGCTGTTAGATCTTGACTTCAGTTATTTATCTACTTGCTTTATGTTCTGATAACAGTTCTGAGTTTTGCCTTTAGGGGGAAATGTTTGTCTTTCAAATTGTATCCCTTAGTCCGCTTCCTTATTCATGTTTTCCCTCAAATGACTCTACTTGCTAAAGTTCTCCTCAATATTCAAAGTCCAGTTTAATTGCATTCTCTTCTAAGAAGCCTCTCCCCACCCTCTCAGTTAGAATAAACTTCCCTCCTCTCGACTCCAGTGTTTTCTGTATCTTAATATTTTTCTGTACCTCAACATTCCTGCAATTTTGCATGAATGTGTAACTGTCTTGAGAGCATCAATCATCTTTTAAGCTGATGCTTGTGCAATGCCCTAGACACAGTACTATCTTAAATTTACTGAATCGAAGTGCTGACCATTCCTCAGTGATGTTGTTTTATAGTGGTCAAAGATCAAGTGATGACTGTAGATGTTATCTAGGTTAGGGCTATAGGGTATATGATATGCAAGAACAGGCCTTCTTAACATCAGACAGTGTGGTCAAGTCCCAAACTTGACCATTATTTCAAGGAGATAAAAATTGTTTTGTGAAGTGAGATGCAAGGATGAGACTCAAGTTTGAAATAAATTTCTGACAAGTCTGAGAAGATTGCAGCATATAGTCACATAGATACGATGTCCATGGGTTTGTTTTCTGGTTTCCATAAAACAAAGGTGAAGGGAGCATTAGCCAAAGTTGAAAGGAGTAAATGTAAAGGAAATATTGCTTTTTATTTTAAGTTGCATCATTCTCTATTGATGTAATATTCACTTACAACACTGTATATGATTTATGGGTACACATTTTCAGATGTATGTTATACCATGCCACCACCAAAGCACCAATAATCTTTCACCCCAGCAAACTGATTCCCTTCTTCCCCTTGTTCCCCAAATCCATGCTCCCCTTCTGGTAGCCTCAATTTCAAAGTCCAATTTCAAGGGTTAGTTTTGGTTTCATTTTGTCTGTTCCTTTGCTTTGTTTCTTTATATTTCAGAAATGAGTGAAATCACCCAGCAATTGTTTTTCTCTGGACTTATTTCAACTGGTTTAAACTTCTCCAGTTCTATCCATGCTGTCACAAATGGGGAGATTCCATCTTCTTTTATAGCTGAGTAGTACTCCATTGTGTATATGCATAAATCTGCCTAATCCACTCATCTGTCTTTTGGCACTTAGGTTGTTTCCATAACTTGACTATGGTATGCAGAGCTGTAATGAGCAAAGGGGTGCATATATCCCTACAAATTAGTGCTTTTTCCATTTTTTTAAGTAGATACCTAGGAGTGGGATTGCTGGCTCAAATAGTAACTATTTTTAACATTCTGAAAAACCTTGCTCTGTTTCCCTTAGAGGATGGCGCAGTCCTCATTCCTACCAACAGTGTATGAGGAGTAACTACTGCTTTTCACAGTGAGTAATGCACTTAATACATTCATCTAATCTACGACTTCAGAAAAAGTTAATATGAATTCACAACTGTCCCCTAATATCCTTCAGTAAATCAGCTGTAGTATGGTAGAAAGAGAACTTGACTTGAAATAAGCAGTCTGATTTTAGGTTGTGGCTTTCTACTCCCAAATATGTGAACATGTAAATTCTCTCTTCCTCATTTCCCCTTTTCTCCCTGCAAAATGGGATATGGTAGATCCTGTTGGTGCCCATACCCATCTTCTTCCACAGGACAGGGTGCTTATCCCATTCCTACTACTGGTGCTGGTTGATAACAGCTATAGCTACCCCCTTCTCCGGTAGTTCCACTTCCTCTGATAGCTCACAGCCTATCAGTAGATGATATCAGAGATGAGGTGTAAAAATGCCTATCTCACAGTGGTTGGGATGAAATAACATTGCATATATGAAAGTTGCCAGGATGTAAAAGTGTTAAAGTTTGAATGAAAAAGAAAAAAAAAAGAATTAAAAAATTGTAGCCTTTTATTGCTAATCTACAAACTTAGTTTGACCTTTGACTCATGCCATCAAAGAGTATAGTCATGACTTTTTACACTTTCTAGGTCAGAAAGCTGAGGGGAGTGGTTGGCACATCTCACTGATAGCACATATGTTCTCGTAAATGAAACAAACTTTCTAAATCAATAGAAGAAACGTGACTTCATGGAAGCACCGACAGCTTACTTCATGTGAAGTAAGAGGATGTTGTTCTCTGTGTCAGACTGTCTTTCTCAACAACTTACTGGCAAGTTACAAATATTCATGTGTTCAAATAAGTAGATATTTTACACAGCTCGTTGCTGCTCTTGATGCATTGGAAGCTGATGTAAGGTTTCATTTGATTTAAGTCTTCTAGATACACTATTAGTAATTTTTTCAACAAATTATAGTGGTAATAATCACACTAGTTATTGGATGCCTATTGTGTGTTGATTTCTCTACACACACACACATCATATTGGTTAATCTTTCAAAATAGTTATAACTATCCCAAATTTGCATGCAAGAATCTAGAGACTCCCTCACTGAACGACTTGCTGAAGGTCACACCACTGGTAAATGTGTGAGACTCAGAGGTGGAAGCTGGGCAGCTGAACATCTAGTCTGTGCTCTGAGAGCTGAATTTGGGCTGGGTGAAAAGAAGTCCATGACCACACTTTTATTCTTAAAACCCAGGCATAAACACCGGAATGTGAAAGAGAGGTGTGCATAATGGTGTGAAGTACTTGGATATTTATAAAGGATCACCAGGAAGATTACTAAAAGAGGATTCTTGCATTTTGTTGAATCATAACGAAGGAATCAAGTGACTCACTTATTTCATAAAACATTAGAATGGAGGCTAACATGAAGATTGTCCTTAATCCTCACATATTTCACAGTTTGGAAATGAAATCTTTCCAAACCTGGGTGTATGATTGTTCAGTTTTTCATTGTCATTGTGGGTATAATGTTAGAAGGTAGAAAGTCCTAGGTAATAATAGGTTTGGCAGACTTGGTGGCTGTGAAAGATAAACACAAAGATAAACACCAAAAGGTAGTGTCAAGTTAACCTGCATTGAGGAAACTAGGTTAGAATGTTATTGCTAAACAAAAATATTTCAAGTGTCCCATGAAATAATTCTGGTATTGCCTCCCTTTTCAATGAATGCTCTCCAACACTGGTTAGCTACTGTTGGTAATTTTCTCTTTTAAGGCAATGCTCAAATAATCTACTAAAGTGACTCTGTTCTGGAAACATTACAGAAGCACCATCAATGTCTTGTGAAAATTCCTCTCAGTGTCAATTATATTCTTAACAATTGCTCAAAGTTGAAGACACTGATAATGATGGCATGTTAATGGATATCTAATCTGGGGATTAATTTGGCAAATATTTAAAAGGAATATTGTTCCTTTTTATTTATTTCTCTCCCAAGATTAGTCAAATTATCTCTGTTGCAAGGGAAGAGTGTCAAATTGACATACCAGTAATCAGAAGACTAGCTGATCTACTAAGGTAATTGAAATAAATAACAATTTTAGACTGAAAATAGAGATTTCTGAAAACTTTTCTGTTAATACTTGGTTATCCTTTATACCAACACATTCAAGATTGGTTTTGTAACAACTCAAATAGCTCAAATATTTTATGATTTTAAAATAAGAATGCACACTTACAAGAAATTTGAATTCTTTTCTGAAATATACAAAACTTCAAACTATATCATGGTCTTATTGTAGCTATACTTTGAGAAAATACAACCTTTTTTGTAGTGATTGGATTACCGAACTTTAAAGCATATGATTTTACCTTTGCTGACATTTCCCTCAAATGAGACCAGCACTGATAAGGTTCCATGTGTGAATCCATCACTAGGACACTATAGAAAGGAATGACGATCCTAATTGAGTAGGAGAATATTGTTGCAAATTGCAAGATTTCACTTTTTTCACAGCTGAATAGTATTCCGTTGTGTATATAAATTACAACTTTTTAATCCACTCATCTGTGGTTGGACTCTTTTTTTTTAAAGATTTATTTATTTATGCATACAAGCTGGGGTGTAGGCCAGAGGTGTGGGGTGGCGAAGGGATTCACCAGAGACAGAGTGGGGAACAGAACAGGCAGATCAACTGAAATACACTGCTGAGGGGAGCAGTGGGCTAGACAGGAGAGGTCTGCTGCACCATGTGGGAATCTCCCTGGCTGGGTATTGAACTTATGTTCCAGTGGCTCCTGGATAGCTTCATAGTGCTGTGCTTAACCTGTTAAGCCACCAGGGAGGCCCTGTGGTTGGACTCTTAGATTCTGATGTCTAAAGAAATCCAATGGCTTTCTCAAGGTCACAGAGCAGGCGAGCAGCTGAACAAGAGATAAGAACTCAATTCCCTGAAGTCCCTGAGAGTGTAGACTAGCACTGACAGCTCAGTTGGGTTTTGAAAATCACACTTTTTACTTTTGAAAATCATAAAAAAGTGAATTCAGTTTGATTCATGTGATTCAGAGTAGGATTACTTCAAGTCTGACTTTATAAGTCAATGGAATATGCAGTTGTCTATGTAATGTCTCTTTAGGAGAACTAAGAATACCCTATGACAAAAATGCTCTCTCCGCCCACTGATGATTGTTTACAATTCCCTTTAGTTTAAGGTTTTGTTCCCTTTGCACACATTTTTTTTTTTAAATCAGGGAGGATACTTTAAGTTTTATTAATCATATATGTCATATTGTAAAAGACAACCGAGGAAAGGAAGTTTCGAAAAAGGTGGAAGGAGAAAATGAAGGTCGTGGCTGCTGGGAGGAGAGCATAGAATTGGGGTGGTTTGGTAACCTAGATGGCAGACTTCCCCACTGTTTTGCTTGTAACCAACACTTTATTTGAATATTCCTAAAGTAACTAAAATAATTAATGATTCTTACTTTGTAGGCAATGCACTAATTAATGTGCTGGGCACAGTGCAGAAAATAGATTAATATGTCACAGTCTCTAACCTCATGAAGAACCCAGTATAGTAGGAAACAGAAAGTAAGTACACACATAGCTGCAACAAATTGCTAACCACCGCAGAGCTGACACAGATCAGTAGACTGACTGGAAATCAGTGGACCAGCACCTCTGATCTTGAAACTAAAGTATCTCAAATGCCACAGGAGGTTCATATGAAACTCAGGGCTTTGAGACCAACTGTATTAGTCTAATGGCCAATACATGTGTGAAATTCCTTTGAAAACATTTGTTTGAACTTAAAGGTTCAAGAAACATTTCCTACTTCATATTTTTTGTTTTTTTATTGTTATTGTTATTTATATCTTTTACATTTTGTATTCCCCTTGGGTAACCCACCACCAATTCACCCGTGATCCTTCTCCGTGGTCCCTTGTGTCCTTTTCTACTACATTTTGTGCCTTTATTCTCCCCCTCCTCCCACCCCCCAAGTGTCTCTCTCCTATTTGGTTTCCTTATAGTCCTGTTATAAGTGAAACCATTCGATATTTTTCTCTTTCTTTCTGGTTTGTTTCGCTGAGTATGATCCCCTCTAATCCCATCCATGTCGCTGCAAATTGCATGTGTTTATCTTCTTTCCATGCTGAATAGTATTCTATTGTGTATATGTACCACATCTTCTGGATCCAGTCATCTATTTTTGGACATCTGGGTTGCTTCCATACCTTTGCTATTGTGAACAATGCTGCAATGAACTTATGGGTGCATGTATCCTTTTGGATTAGTGTTTTTGTGTCTTTTGGCTAGATTCCCAAAAGTGGGATTGCTGGGTCGTATGGAAGCTCCATGTTTAGCAGTCTGAGGAATCGCCATACAGCTTTCCATAGTGGTTGGACCAGTTCACATTCCCACCAGCAGTGTAGAAGAGTTCCTTTTTCTCCACATCCTTTCCAGCATTTGTTATTGCCTATATTTTTAATGTGTGCCATCCTCACAGGTGTGAGGTGGTATCTCATGGTGGTTTTGATTTGCATTTCCTTGATTATAAGTGATGTTGAGCATTTTTTCATGTATCTGTTGGCCATTTGCTTTTCTTCTTCGGAGAAGTGCCTTTTGAGCTCTTCTGCCCATTTTTTGATTGGGTTATTGCATATTTTTTCTTTGATCATTTTAATGCAACATAAAGGAAGTATTTTAATTTACATTATATCTTTTAAAGCAGTGCTCCATGTTGGTCTTGTGGCTTCATGTACACTCTGGTTCAATGCTTTGCTTGGAAGTTTGGAAGCATGCAACCCACACCTCCAGCCTTTCCTGTGCTCAGGCCTTCATTAGTCACCCTCAGTTACCTGTTGGCTCAGGGTTGGGAAAGAACGAAATGTTAGAGTGACCTATGCTTTCTCCTCCATACACTATTACATCTTGCTGACATCCTGATACCAGTTGAATGATGGCAGGAAAAGATCAAGGAAATATTAAATTCATGTTGTTCTTCAGAGTTCTTAGCCCTGCCAAGTGTTCTGGTTGGGCCTGTCTTCATTAATTGAAAGCTGACATTTACTGGTCTATTTTTTTCTGTACTGAGCAGCATAAACAAGGAAATGCCAATGTTTGATCATTTGGGAATAGACGATGTTAAATTAAAGCACAGTGTGAACACTCTCTATTCCTTGGCTCCCTCTTTATCTTCTCCCCATTTGGACAGTTCAAGATAGCTTAAAAATTAAAATTTCGTTTATAGAGCTCTTTAAGAACAAGGAACTAGGATGAGTTCTTTTATCTGATACTACTATAGAAATTATTACCACTTTTGAAGGAAGTGTAATACTAATTATAAATTATTAATACACATTATTAGCACATTCTAAAAGAGTGTCTTAGTACTTATAGTTAACATGCAAATAAAACCAGGACATTTTAGGGAAAGTAGAACTTTTCTTTCAGACTTTATGGAAGTTAAACAAGCAATTGTTTTCCTGAATTTGGTAGTTTTAGATTTAGATTCATCATATCATCTGTATGAAAGCAGATGTGGTTCATAGGGCGGTAGATAAAATAGAATTCATCCTTTGAAATTCTTCCAATAGTTCACATTCAAAGGGACTTTTCTTTCCATGCCGCATTATTTTCTTTGGCATAGAATTCTACTTTTTAAATTCCTTATTATCAGAAATAAAATTGCTTGTAATAGGAAAAAATTAACCAAAATTTGAAGATAAAGCTCATGTAACTGCCACTATATATTTGTGGCTCCCAATAATAAAGGTAATGAGAAATGTTTATACTACTAGTGATTTATCCATAGGAAAACAATGCCTTATTATTGTTATTCTTGAGGCCTCTGCCACAGAAAATTCATTGAGGAAAGGGGATTTAAAGGGAGATTTCTGAAACTTTTGGGGGAATTCCACATGGTCTAGGGGTTCATACTCATGACTCCTGGAGCATGTCAGCAAATAACATTGCACAAGACCCTCTACTGAGCCACGCCTCAGTAGTCTAGCATAATGGATGCCCCAGAAACAGCACGGTCACCTAAAGGTCTCCTGGAAGAGTTCCTCTACTCAGGAGATACCTTTATGTGCTCTCCATATACTAGGATCTTGGGATTCCATCTAGAACCTTTTACAGAATCGCTGTCCAGAGGGGGAAACAAGAGAACGGCCCTGACACAGTGTATCAGACTTCGAGTGTCTTGAGTCTAGTCTTTGCATGAGCAGCATCAACATCACCTGTGAACTTGCAGAAATGCAGCTTCTTTAGCCCCCAGACCTTTTTGAAACAGGAACTCTGAGAATAGAGTTCCATTATTTGTGATTCAACATGCCTTCCAGGTCATTTAATGTGCCCACAAGCATCTAGGCAGGCTCACAGAAATAAGGGAGCACAGACCTGGAGACCTGAAGCCAGATGTGAGCACGTTGAAGGCAAAGTGGAGAGGATGCTGCTGCCTAGACTTTGAAAAGGGTCAGTAAGTTTACTGAAGTAAAAATAAAAGGAGGGTAGAGGAAGGGTGTTCTACATAGGGAATGCATTAAGCTCAAAGAATCAGGAATGGAAAGATTGAAGCTGGAGACAGGGGAGGCGACTGACAGATACAGAGCAGTGTCTGGACTGGTCAGAAGGGGTCAGGGCTTTTATCAAGGTGAGGGACATATACAATATTTTGAAGGCCAGGGGGTGGGGATAGACATTAAAGATTAAACCCAGGGGAAAGCATCATCAGATTTGCATTTTAGAAAGCTCACTTGCAGAAATGAGTGAATGGTGAAGAGATGAAGTTTAAGATTAGATTTTGTTCGTGATTTAGACAGAGAGGAACACTTAGACCCTACTGCATGGACTAGGGGAAGGGTGAATGGCCCCAAACGGGCCCCCCAAAAATGACTGGGCAAAACCACATATCTAATATATCACAAATACTAAGAGTTGGTAATGGCTGACAGTACATGCAGACAAAAGAGTGGAAGGTGAAATAAGGAGAAAAAATTGTATGTGCAGCATATCCAAATTTTGAAGCACAGGTTCATAAATACATGCACAATTTGGAAGACATTTATACAAAGTGCTTATCTCTGGGCCTCCCTGGTGGCCTAGGGGTTAAGTCTCAGCACCATCACTACTACAACCTGAATTTGGTTCTAACCAGGGAGCTAACCCACATGGTGCAGCAGAGTTCTCCTGTCTTGCCCGCTGCTCTCCTCAGCAGTGTATTTCAGTAGATCTGCCTTTTCTGCTCCCCACTCTGTCTCTGGTGAATCCTCTCACCCCCTGCACCTCTTGGCCTATACTCTAGTTCTTCTATGCAAAAAGTGTTTATCTCTGGGAGTTGGGATTATCGACACTTTTTTTCTTTATATTTCCTTTATTTTCCACATTTTATTTAATCATATTTATAATTGGGAACTACACATGTTAAGGAGTTAGGAAAGAAGGAAGGTTAAAAAAGAGAGGGTGGGAGAGAGGAAGTTAGGAAGAATCATACTTGAAAACTAAATGGAATAATGTAGGGAAGTCAGAATTGTCTTGTAAGTAGAGATAAATTATAACCCCACTGGAGGAGCCATTTGAAATATAACGTGCCTGAAAATTTCCTACAAAGCAGGCCTGACATGCATGACACTGAGCTCAACTATATTGTGACACAGTTGGGGTTAGAACTGAACATGGGGTGGGAGCCAAGCTAGGGAGGAAGTACTTTGTGCCCCTTGGAATGTGCATTGGTTTAGTCAGAGTTACAAAATTCACGAGATGTGCGTGCAGGGAAGTTGCCACCTTCGAGTGATTTCTTGAAGGAGGCTGCCCTGCCAAAGCTGTGCCAGGGCTAGCTACTCTGCCCCTGCCTCACTGCTTCAGAACATCGGCTGCTTATAGTTGTTGAGCTACATTGATAATTGGAGCAGAAGTGTTCTGAAGACTATTCTTTGATTGCTGTAGTAGTAACTTTTTTTCTGGGTCCAATTCCTTGCCATAGGAAATGACATAGTTCTAAAAAAAAAAAATAATAATGTAAGAAATCTATTGAGCAATTGGATATTTGTCAAGGACCTGGGTAGGTCATTAGGTGATGCTAGAAAGGTTTGGGATCATGACATGGAGAAGTAACTAGTGGCAACAAATTTCAGGAAGTCATAATAATAGCTTTAATACTATCACTTATCACTATACTGAGCACTTTACAAACATTATTATTATGTAATTCTAACAACAGCCCTATCAACTTTGTAATAGAAAAGACAAAGTGAGGTTTCAGACATAAGTAATTCCACGAAGCCTCAGAACCTTTGTTTGAACCAAGGTCATTTTTTTTAATATAAAAATCAGCACTAAGATTCTGGAAATGGATGATGTTGATGGTTGCACAACAATGAGAATATATTTAATCACTGAACTGCACACTAAAATGGTTAAGAGGGTAAATTGTGTTATGTGTATTTTACCACAATTGTTTAAAACTGCTGTATTGTTGTGCAATGTATGATGTACAGTGTGCAACACACTATTATACATTGCATAGCTACAAGTTCCAAAGATTTATTGATGTGGTCTTTTTAATAGTCCTTGGCATTAAGAAAATGACTGCTTTGAGTAGAGGGAAACCTTCACTTATTTCTTCCTTTCTTTTCTTCTTTCTCGTCCTTTCACTCCTCTTTTCCCTGACCAAATGGTTAAACACACAAAGTGCACACTTTCCCAACACATAGGCACACACAATCCCATCATAAACTCTTTCACCAACCATTGTTGCTGAGGCTACACCTTAATCCTCGTGGTGCTCCAGAGCTGAGGTGACTCAGAACAAGCTTGCCTGACCCTAAATAACTCTATCAATAAAGGACCGTGTTGGCAGCTGAGTTCTAAGAAGCTTAGGAAATTCCAGTGAAGATGAAAGTGGGAGGAGGTAGATGTAGAAACTGATAAGTTCAATTGTTCAAGGGCTACAGCAAGTGTGTGTGTGTACACGCTTTTGTGAGCGCACGCACACACATACAGAGGAAATGAGCAAGTGAACTGGTACAGTTCCAGACAAATGAGAAAAGCAGAAGAGTAGGGGAGAACACACTCGCCTAAAGATCTGTCTACATTTCCTAAAACTCTCCCAGCCCCACCTTTTGGCAATTTTTAGGCAGGAGTGTGGTGTTGCTGCCTCCTGACCACAAGTTGGGGCTTATATTGGAACATACTGAACATCACAAAGATGCCAGTGTTTGCTTTTCTTAGTTATAAGCCTTTCTACTTTACCACCTAGATATGATCAAGAGCAAAGAACACTGGCACACTACGCCTTGCCTTACAAGCTACAAGACCCAAAAGCCCAGACTAGAATCTATGTATGGCTGAAGATCTGCTCAGGAACACATATTCATCACAAGAAGGAAAAGGAACTTATTTTGTCAGAGTTTCTTTTCTGTTATCATAGATTATTTTTGAGGGGGATAGTGCTTTGCTGTGCTCTTTCACAACCTGTCCGTAAGACCTAGGTGAGCTTGACTTACTGTCCCCCTTTTTTGTAGAATACCACTGTATTGAAGAATGAGGGAGAGAGTAAGAAGAAAGTAGAACAAGAAGAGTGAGACAAAGGAGAAGAAATGTTAGAATAGGCATCAATATTTTTAAAATAAATCAATTGCCTATATTTGATAAGTTGCACTTAAGATTGTGCAAATATATTGTAATGTATTCATGCTATTATAAATATAAGCTCACAGTATATGTAAAAATAAATCATTTTGCTGTATTCCTTAAACTTATACAGTGATGTATATCCATTATAATGCAATAAAATTGGGGAAAAGATTTTATATAGTAGAGTATTCAAACACATATATTCTACTACATAAAATCTTTTATCTGTACATGTATACATACATGCATATTTACACATACACCTCATTGCATTGAGCCTTTGTGTCCCAGGTAGAATAAAAAGTTCAAAGCCGGAGATTAAATAGCTTTTGTTTCAATCTTATCAGCATATTTCTGACAGAGGCTGTGAGTGATCTTATTCCGTGCCAATATCAAAGACCAGCTTTAAGAGTGCTTGTAAATGGGCAAACATACTCCTAGTCTTCATCCCCACCCCTTGGATAAACTCTGTTTACGAGCACAAATATTATTTAATAGGTTAGATGTAGGAAATAGTAATGGGGCACATTTTATTCTTTTAAGTAGCAAAACTCAGACTTATCAGAAGCTTTTCCTAAAGCTCTTAAAGCCCTTAACTTCTGAACTTAAAATGATTGTAGATTTAGAATGCTCAGGACTTAGGCCGCTGAGCTCTCTGTGGGCTGCGGGAGCCACTCCCAGCCTGACCTTCATTATGCAGAAGAGAAGGAGCTCGGGTTTTGCGATCAGGGAGATCAGGGTCCCGATTTGATTCATATTTGATCCCAGCTGCTTGCTATCTCTATAATAACAATTTTTACCTTCACAGTTTCAGTGTCCTCACCTGTAGTAGAGATAATGGCCCCAAATAATTTGAGAATTAAATGAATAAACTATGTTTAAAAACATAGTATAGCCAACACCATATACAGATTCAATGCAATCTCTATCAAAATTCTGATGACATTTTTCATAGAGATAGAAAAAATAATTTGAAAATTCATATGAAACCACAAAACATCAGATAAAAAAGCCATCTTGAGTAAAAAGAACATAGTGTCAAAAATGCAATGTGGATTATTGTGAATTTATAAAGAATAATATGCATATAAAATAAAATATTATTAAGGGTTTAAAAAGGAAAATTTCCCATTTGTAAAAGTGTGGATAAACCTGGAAGACATTATGCTAAATGAAATATGATACAGAAGGAAAAATAAAACTGCATGTGGAAACTAAAAAGTCAAATATGCAGAAGTAGAGAGCAGAATGGTGGCTACCAGCGGTGTGGATGTGGGGGAAATTAAGAGCTATTGGTGAAAGGGTTAAAAAATTATATAAGATAAATAAGTTTAAGATATAAAATATAATATGATGACTATAATTAATAATACTCTATTGAATAATGGAAATTTATTATAACAGTATATTTAAGGTGCTCTTATCATATACACACACAAAGGTAACTATGGAAAGAGATACGTTAATTAGCTTGACTATAGCAATTATTTTACTACTTGTATGTAATCATGTCACCATGTTGGAAACCTTAAACATATACAAATTTATTAAAAAACAAAACAAAACCTAGCACAGTGATGGGAACACAAATATTAATCTACCACTCTAGCTTTATACCCCCTGCCTGTCTCTGTCTTTTTTGCACCACCAGTCATAACTGCTTCTTCATGTAACTACAGGGTCTAGTGAGAGTGCACTTAGCACACAGTAGGAAGGGATCTATTAAGCATGCCCAGGTAATTATGTAGTATAGGTTTAGATAATTTCTCTAGTATCTAAGTTGATAGAGATTCTGTCATTCCAGTTGCTTATACTTAAAGCCTTAATCATCAATGAATTTTCTCTTTTCTCATACCTAGTTCATGCTCCCAACTTGAACCGTTACCTTTAGCTGTCCCTTGCCTGGAATATTCTCACATCTAGCCACTTAGCCAATTCCCATAGCTTTCAATTCTTAGTTCAATTGCAGCTTTTCAACACGGCTTCCTTTGTCTACTTACTGCTGTCATCTGCTCACTCCTCACCCACCTGACACCCTGATCCCTCTCCTTGTCTACTTTCTTATCCCTATAACATTTATTCCCTAAGGGTAACCATTTCTATCCATATTATTGTCTAACATTCCCCAAGCAACTAGAAAAAAATGCTTAAATTATAGAAGATTCTCTATAAATATCTGTCAAATGGTTAAAAAAAATGGGAAAATGGAGCCTCTTAACATATATTTTAAATTGATAGTCATTAGTTTGATGTGGGTTTTTTTATGGGGGGTCAGCAAATCTTCCTTCCTTCCTTCCTTCCTTTTTTTTCAAAATTTATCTTAGCTCCAACTGCATTGTTCATTTCATCATAAAAGGTCAACATTTGTACCTCATCATAAGTCATGAGGAAAGCAAATAAGAGGAAACAGTATTAGGAGAGAGCGAATAGCACAGGATGCATTTCCTCTCATCTGGGGGATGAGGGAGTAGGAGTCTGATTGCAATTCACATTACCTCAGATCCTATGATCTTTATACATTAAATCCATTAAAATTAAGGCCTTTGTCTCAGTTGATGAGAATCTTGCAAATGATACTCTTTGGTTAGTTACCTTTAATTGCAAGTACAAATCTCTTGCTGTTCCATTAAATGTGAGGGTTGGGCACCTGAAGGCTGGTCACAACCTTTTGACACAGGTCAAGTTTTCAGAGGAAGATCTCTACTGGTTACACATATGCTATGTGTCTCACATGAGATCTGCTTCTTAGAATAATACATTTGGAGGGATGGTGTAGGCAAGTTCTCCCATCTTAAAAATGAAATCTTTGACCCATAAAAGAAGGGACTATCCCTACTGAATTATGTTGCCTCTCCCCTCACTGAACCAAGATACTCTTCTCCATCCTTCAGAATCCACTCAGGCAAGAAAATGCAGAAGAAAGAAAGGAAATTTACTCAAAACCAATCTACTAGACTTACAAGCACATAAGAGAAACTTCTTGAGGGAGAGGAGTCCCTGGACTCTATTTTGGTTCAAAATCTAATTCTGTCTCCTACTTGCTGGGTGATCCTCTACAAGTTATTTAACCTTGTTGAGTCTGTTTCTTCATATTTTAAATGTGAATAAATAGCACCAAAATATAGGGTCATACTTACTTTTACAAAGATAAAACATGAAGCATTTAATAATAAGTTCCTGTTAGTACAATTATTCTTGAATAAGTACTCTGCACTCATTGTTAAGTCAAGCTCAGAAAAGAAATGTACATTTTAATTTTTTCCTCATTAACCTTGACTCTCTCATACCTTTTCCATTTCTCTTGGGTCTCTTTACTTTGTACTTTCAAGGTGCTGTCCTTCTGGCTGGTTATGTTTTTATCTATCCTCCCCTCTCTCCCCATTTGCTTTTATCTGCAGCTTTGTAGAACACATTGCCAATGGTGTTTTCCAGGTTCAATTCCCACAGCTGGGGAAAAGGAAGTGCATGAAAAGTTCATCCAACAAGTTTGGAGGAGACAACTTTTCCTTTGTTTCAAAACTC
Organism: Scalopus aquaticus; assembly: GCA_004024925.1. Taxonomy (NCBI): domain Eukaryota; kingdom Metazoa; phylum Chordata; class Mammalia; order Eulipotyphla; family Talpidae; genus Scalopus; species Scalopus aquaticus. The sequence goes on along the minus strand of PVIJ01000986.1, from coordinate 154,436 downwards.
CACTAGCTTCTGAAGGTGGTGATTTCCTCCTTCCTGGTCTAGGGACCACAAAGAAGATTTAATGAGTAACACAATACAGTCAAGAAAGATTACATTTGAGACATGGCAAAGAGTAAATTATGATAGAAGGGGATCCAAATTTGGAAATTATATAACATAGGGCACCAGAATAAGTAAACATAAGCAGTTTTATATCCTTTCTTTGAATAAGTTTGGGGAATTCCAAAAGATTGATCCATTTCTCTATACCCATACACAATCTGAATTACTTTGTAATTTTGTTTTATTTTTATGTGAAAACATAAAATAACATACATAATATAGCATGGCTTTCCCCCTTAAATTGTCTGTCTACTTTGTCAAGATGAAGGGAGATATAAGAGGACTAAAACTTCATCCTCCACTTAGCCACCTTTGCCACTGGTATTGCCTTTCAGAAAATTAACTATGGGGTTGTATCCATTAAAAGTAGTCTTTAGTTTTCATTTTTTTGGGGGGAGGGGAGGATGATTTTGATTTTATTCCTGTGTTTAACAAGTTAACAAAGTTGTTAATATTTTGAAATCATTTAGTGTGAAGTTTCTCTTCTTTGTCCCCATTTTTCTCCCTTTTCAATTCTTCCTTTTTGACATTTTCAAGAATTTTTTTTCTGAAGTCTCTGCTGGACATAGCCACGGACAGCAAGCAGCAGTCAGAAAATATCACTTTCCCTTGGCATGTCTTAATAATGACTTAGTTATGGTGAGCTTTGTGTTCGTTCATTATTCTCAGGTTTTATAGCTCCAGTTTATTCGTCATTAATCTTATTCCTTAAGAGTTTTGAATGGAGGTCAATGTGCTTCCTGAAACTTTTTATACAACTTTGTACATTGGACCTATGTGGATTTAGGGGTAAGCATTAATTTTATTATATTTTCAAAGGATTAACAAGTTAGGATTAAAAATAAAGTTAAGATCCACTGAAGAGATTTCTCCTTTAGATTTCTTCTGTTTAGTCTTAGCACTGTTTAAATAACAATTGTTTAAATGAAAAAGTTTAGAGATCTATTTGGCTTTATCAAATGACTCATATATCAGGCAGCATCCCTGATGCTATAGCACATAAAAAGTAGAAGAGTGATTTGTACAAAATAGAAAATTTTTAAGGTCAGAGAGAGGGTAAGTTTAGAAAAAGATTATTTCAAGCAAAGTCACCTTCCCTTTAGGGAAAGCAAGGGGGAATTCCAGACTGACTGGTTTAATATTACACTTATGGGAGAGACTGAAAATGCAATTAGTTTGGCTATTAAGTCTTGGTGGGGCCTGGCATAAGCTACTTCATTTTCTATCCTTTTTTCCTTTCTCCCTCCTACTCCCTTCCTTTCTTTTTATTTTTTTTTAACAATTCTTTCCTATGACTCTCAAAGTTTTGATCAAAATTTAAGAGACTTGATCAAAATTTAAATCATCAGTGCCACTCCAAGCTACCTCTTTGAAGGTCTCACAGCTTTGATAATCTGTGTGGTGGTCATATGCCATTTAGATCTCAACTAGATTCATTCTTTTTTTTTTTTTTTTTTTTACATACAAGCTGGGGTACAGGCCAGAGGCGTGGGGCGGCGAGAGGGTTCACCAGAGACAGAGCAGGGAGCAGAACAGGCAGATGAGAAGCACACTGCTGAGGGGAGCAGCGGGCGAGGCAGGAGAGGTCTGCCCCACAATGTGGGATTCTCCGCATCGCCGCTGCCGACAGCTCCACAGCGCAGCGCCCAACCGCTGCGCCACCGGGGAGGCCCTCAACTAGATTCATTCTTTAAGCCAGTCATTCTTTGCTTTTATTTTTTTTTTAATATATTCCAGTTTTAAGGAGATCTTTTGCTTTTGCTTTGTGTTAGCATCTGTTAATGTGGCATGCAAGAAAGAATACAAGCGAAGGAGATTATGATTACTATAAGCAGAATAATTACCATTGTTTGGTGTTTCCTTCAGAACCAAACCAATTGAAGAAAGACCCACTACATGAGTCACCCTTTGAAGTCAAGCGATTGCACAGTGATTTTATGTAACTGAGTTTCTACAGAAGTTCTATACACTTCTACAGAAGTTTAGCACAGGTGCAGCAACTGGCATTGGTTACAGCACAGATACCTTCTTGCTTAGATAAAAGGCAATCAAGGACTATACAACTTTTACCACATAGTCTGAGAACTTTTGCTGGGCTGTTGTTTTAGCTGCAAATTCTGCAGCATCTTCAAGAGTTAGGAAGAAGTTACCACAGACATAATATCAAAGATGATTTCAAGCACATTAGATTATATTGAATAGCACATCTTTACTTTCTAGGTAATCTACTTAAACAGTTCATAATATCTTATCAAGAAGAGACCAATAGTCTTAAGAAAACTGTCCATAAACGTACTTTACTGATGCTAAAGCTTATTTTTTAAATCCATACAACTTATTTGATTTTATCCAGCTTGATCACACATAAAATTTATTTCCCTAGATTCCTTTTTACATTCAAATTTTATACTCAGATTTTGTCTTATGTCTTTAATTAACCAACCTCACTTTGGAACAAAAGTGCTTTCTTTTCCCACTACAAAAATATATGTCCACTACTTTGGTACTCTTACTGAAAACACACATCTTACTTTCCTGCATGCAGGGATGTTTCCCTATTATTTCCCTTGATTTTAGTCAAAAGACTGAAAAGTGATCCCTTCTTATTTCTAAGAGATTTAATTACATGTTAATTATAATTCGTAACTCTTAGGATATTTAACTTCTAATGAAAATTAAGAAGTAAAAAATTAAGAACTGTCAAACCAGCATTCCTTAAATTCACAAACCTATGATTATATTTTATAATTTTTAGAAAAATTTGTTTCTTCATAGTACAAATTTTTCAAGGTGACACAAAATACATTGGGCATAATTTTAGTTGCTTTGTAATAAGATACCAAAAATAAATAAACCTGTGATCAGTAATTTAAGTTCCAGTATTCCATCTAAATTGGATATTATCTAGATATTCAATGAACTTTCATCATTTAACAAAAGTTCTAGGAGTATACATTAACAACAACGACAACAACAAAAAAAAACCTTTGGAAGCTATTTTTAAGACTATAAACATAATGCTGAAGAGTTCACCTAAAAACATATTTTGTTTATATCTATTTAAATATTATATGTATCGACTGTTTTTCTTGCTGACAAAATTTGTAATAGGGATAACATGAGAATAAACCCAGGTTGCATATATGTCTTCTAGCCCTGAAAACATGCCCACTTTACTAAACCAAAGCACTTCAAGTACTTTTTACTTACCAAAAATAATTCTAAATCACATTCACTTGAAAAACATTTGGGTTAGTTTTTACAAAGGGTTTGAATTTTTAGGGAAATTTAAGTTATATTAAGTGTTCAAAGTTTAAGCCAACCAAAACTGGGAGCCTCCCTAGTGCATAAGGAGTTAAGTCTCATCACTATGAAGGTATCGATAGCCACTGAAGCACTAATGAGTTCGATCCCTGGTCAGGTTGCTGACCCGCATGGTGCAGCAGATCTCTCCTGTCTCGCCCACTGCTCCCCTCAGCAGTGTATTTCAGTCAGTCCGCCTGTTCTGCTCCCCGCTCTGTCTCTGGTGAATCACCGTCCCCCCGCCACCCTGCCACACCTCTGGCCTACACCCCAGCTCTTGTATGTATAAATAAATATATCTTTTAAAAATGTATGCCAACCAAGTATTAATTTTGATAAAACCACTTCTGGAGGTAAGGAATATCATACACATAACATGGAACACACACAACATACCAACAGAGGTGCAGAGAAACATTTTAGCTTTCAGTTAAAATACTAGTCATGAGTTGAACACAACATAAGACTCACCAATTTATAAAGAAACGGTTTATAAAAAGCACTTGAAAAAAGTTAAATTTATGTGCTCAGATTGCTAAAGCCTTCTACCCCCAATATTTGTAGCCCAATTTTCTTTTCTTTTGATGAAAATTTGACATTTTCAAAATTTGATTTAGTTCCTAAAGAAGGTGGGGGTGGAAGTTTACATCACAAAGGCTCAGAGAAAATCGTCAAACTCTTCCAGCAAGAAGGATTTGGCATTGTTTACACTAAGTACATGATACACATTTGAGATAAATAGGGGAGGTTCTGGGATGATAAAGATGAGTGAACTTTGAATTGTTCCTGGAAACACATGTATGGTCCTATAAAAACAAAGCAACAAAAGCTATTTTTAATTCTTCAGAGAATAGTGTTGAAGCCTAAGTGATGTCAAGGTTGGATACACCCCTCCCTATAAGATGGAATTTTTTTTCCCTCTGGATACATTTTCCTTAGAGGAGAAGCCTTTTAAAGAAGGCTACTTTTAAAGGATAGATCATTTTAAATTCTTCTCTGGCTTTAGCTAGGATAAGCAGTAAATATTTCTAGTGGTATTAAATGAACTTTGGCATTCCCAAAGAGGTCACCAAAGGTCTCATTCTCCCTAGATTAAGAGCTGCTGCCAAAGAGAGTCAAAAGAAAGACTTAAATAATTCCTGACACTTGGCAATGAACCCTAGCTACAGATGGAGCTCCACCCACATTTCTCTCCACTATATTTTGGGTTTCACCAAACTTATGGTAGCCAAGTCAAGTTGTTATGATATAAAATGAAAAACAAAACAAAACAAAAACAGGAAAACCACAGCTGTCTTTGGGGAAAGCAATGGTTCTAGATTTGGAAAGGAATAGGCAACATGAAATTTCCCTTTCCTGTCTCAACTGGATACCATAGGCAGAGATCCAAGACAACTGATTCTGCAAAAGGAGCTCCTTCTGTCAGTTTTTCCAGGATCTCATCTGCAGGCCCTAGGTGAGGTTTCAAGCAAAGAGGATAGCTGTGGTATCAGAATTTGACAAGGTTTTCTATTAATTTTAATCTTAGTGTCACCTTGACTGTTTAAGGGAATTTCTGGTAGCATTTTAATAAAAAAAATCCCTCAGGGTCCCATGATTTCTGGGAGGGGGACATATGAGGGTATGAGTAAGGCTAACTTCATGTGTTGTTGTTGTTTTTTTACATTCATGTAATGTGGAGAGACAATTCAGATAGAGAATGTGTAAAACCCAAGTACCTCTGGAAAAAAGATAGGTAGCTCTATAGGAGTCATGGCAGTCCTTTGTACTTAGCTTTAAGTACCTCTTATATCTTTAATTTTTCATTAGAATTTTGCAGGAAGGGCTTCCTGGTGGCACAGGGGGTTGTTTTAGCATAATCATGCTATTTCTCCTGCATCCTGAGTTCGATCCCTGGCCAGGGAGCTAACCTACATGGTGCAGCCAGACCTCTCCTGTTCTTTCTGCTGCTCCCCTCAGCAGTGTATTTCAGTGGATCCTCCTGTTCTGCTCCCCACTCTATCTCTGGTGAATCCTCTCACCCCCCCACCTCTGGCTTACACCCCAATTTTTTTTAAGATTTATTTATTTATGCATACAAGCTGGAGTACAGGCCACAGGTGTGGGGTGATGAGGGTTCATCAGAGACAGAGTGGGGAGCAGAACAGATTGATGGAAATACACTGCTGAGGGGAGCAGCGAGAGAGGCAGGAGAAGTCTGCCACGCCATGTGGGAATCTCCTAGGCTGGGCATTGAACTCGTGCTGTAGCTGCCTGCCGACAACTCCACAGCACTGCGCTTAACCCTTTGTGCCACCAGGGAGGCCCCACCCCAGTTCTTGTATGCATAAATAAATAAATAAATCTTTTAAAAAATAATTTTTCAGGAAAACTTCAAAGATACAGAAACTCTTAATTTTAAGAGTTCTTTTTAAATAATCTTGTCTAATTGGATGGATTATTCACCATAATGCCCATTTCTAGGTTATTTTCAGTCATATCTTAGCATTTTTTTAAGAACTATACCCTTTAAACATAAGGAAATGCATCTAACTCTGGATATAAAGAATCCCATTTATTTTAGCTGTCTTTGGATTTCCTTGCAGCCAAACGATAACAAAGTCTTTGACTTTCAGAATTCTCTTTTAGCAATTGCCTCTACCTCATGTGACTGTTTACATGTACCAACAATACCCCAGGAAATGGAGCTATGGATACCAGTGGTAACCAGTGAAGTAGAGAGTGGGGACAAGATTGAATCAGAAGATCTCAAAGAATGGTGACTACAAACTGACTCCAAGCAAATGCAAAACTGCAGATGCTACTAACAGTTCTCAACATAGAACCTGGAAAAGGATTCCAAACAAATGGGGAATCACAGACTAAATTTTGAGTAGGTTTCAACATGGAGTCTGGAATAAAATCAAAGGTAATGATATATAGATTAGTGGACTAAATTGAACCCAGTTTAATCCTGAAACCAATTAGGTCTTGAAGTTGAACCCTGCCAACGCCATGTGACACCATCATCCATTCCCAATGTGGACTAACGCAGCAAACGCTAATAAGTGGAGATGGTGGACTGGAAATGGGGAAGCAGCTAAATGAGCAAACCTCAGTAAATGGGGACTAGGACTGGAACTTGGAAATGGATTTCAGCATGGAATTGTAGACTAGAGCAAAGGCCAAGGACTTTGCACTCCAGATAGAACCATCTGCCAGCTCCAAGCTGACCCACGAGACAGAGACTCCTGAGAGAGAACCAAAATAGACAAAAAAACCTTTTCATTTCTTTTTGTAGATATTGCTTTTACCTATTTCTGAGAACTGATGACTTTGTACCAACATCAATAAATGTTTATAGAGACACTGGATTAAAAGCTGGTGCACAGAATAAATAAAGCAGACATGTACTATAACTCTAGTATGTGGAGGTGGTGGACTGGAAATGGGGAAAAAGCTAAACCAGCAAACCCCAGCAAATGGGGACTTGTAAAATTTCCAGCCAAGTCATAAGATATGTTTCAAGAAACATTCCCACAAATGGATTGGCCACTTCTCACTTTAACAGAATTTGAATTTAGCAGAGTTTGTATTTGATCAAATATATCTAAAATACTTCAACAACTCCTACTATCAAAATGGGGAAAAGAAGAGTTAAGGTGAAGTTCATATTTTGAAACAAAAATGTTAAAATAATCAATTTTCAGGAGTTCTATGAGAAAAAATATGGGAATTACAACTTGAGAACTTATGCTGCTTTCTACAAATTGTTGTGTTTCATCTCAACTCAGCTTTTAAAAATAACACATTTATGAAAAAACCCCAAAATAATAAACACTTAAGAGAAATATCTTTATAAAATTGTATCAACTTGAATCAGCATTTTTAAAACATTTGCTCCCCTCTGTCATGACTCAGTTGCGTGTTTGGGTCTTGTTTACATCTTAAGACATAATCAAGCACATTTATATAAGCCCAGTCATTCCTAGTATAGCAACTTCCCTTTTTGTCAGTGATTTCACTTCCTATGGTTTTTACTTCACAGAAAAAAAAAAGAATAATAATGTTGTGTCTTTAAAGATATCCTTAATTGTAAACATTGGGCCTCTCTGGTTTTAGTATAAATCTAACAAAAGAAATGTGTATAAAGCTTTTATTTCATAACTTTAAGAAAAGAAATGAGGTTAAGTAAACCTTTATATTTGATTTTTCTTTTTATTTCATTGAAGATAGGCTGATCTTAGATTTCCCAAATCCATAATAAAGGTCTTTTTTTATGTCTGGCTTCTTCCAATCCCATCCTTTCAGCTTTATCTCAAAATCTCCACCAAGTGAGATATAGAATTAGAAAGAATTCTCTTTGTACATCAACAGACCTTTAAAAAATGCTGTGTAAATTGAATTATTAGGCACAAAAACAATAAATGGGGGGGGGGAATGCAGCTAGAGATTTGTTGTATCAATATAACCTTTGAAAAAATATATATAACTTTCTTTTTAAAAGACGAACTGTGGTTCTCCCTCTCCAGCAAAAGTTGTGACTTAAATGAAAAGTGAAAGGGGAAGAAAATGAACATTTATTGAGTAGCTACCTTGTGCCAATATCACTCTTGGGATTTTCCATTCATTCTCTTTGAATTTTCACTGTGATCCTATAGAGCTGATCTTATTCTCATTTATAGATGAGGAAACTGAGACTCAATGAGGTTATAAAAGCTTCCCATAGTTGTTTGGCAAATAGGTGGTTTAACAGGGATTCAAAGCATTGTCTTCTTTTGACAGCTGTACACTATTAAAATTAATGTATTCTAACTTGACACTGTTCAAAATTAATACATTGAGCTGTTTGATTTTTCAATTTGTCAAAACTTTGGAAAATGTGTTTTCTTTAAAAGGTGAAACATTTAGCAACATGTACCAACTTAGCATTTTTACAAATTATAAATATTTACAAATGATGAATGAAGTAGATATTGGAGGGTTAAATTACACACACCTGCACACACACATACAGACACACTCACACTGTTCCCTGTTATCAAGTATTAAAGAAGTGAGCTGGGATCACTAAACAAAGTTATCTCCCTAAACCACAAATGATCACATGCTAAAACAACATTACTATTTATCTAGGTTTCAATTATTCTTTTGTCCAAAACTTTAATTTAAATCTTATATCAATATTTAAACTAGCTACTTCCTCAAATCTTGTGAAATTCTATGGATTTTAAGATTCTCCATAACCCAATCTGAAAAGGCAACTTGAATCTTAATACAATCAAATTTTAATCTGGAGCCTTAATTTTAGCAAACTGTAACTGGAATTGATGTTTTTATTGTATTGTTATAGTACATGCTATAATTTGATCCATTTGGTATTCCAGAAACCAATCTTTTATTAAGAATGTGTATAAGGCAAATGAGAATTTTAGGAAGTAATGGTTGATTGATTATTTTTGCAGTTTGGAAGTCAATGATCTTACAAAAATGAATAAAAAAAAATAAAAAATAATAATAAAAAAAATAATAAAAAAAAAAGCCATAACTGTTAGAGTAAACAAGAATCAACCAGTTGAAAAATGTAAGCTAGAAAGCTTATTTATACTAACTTCATGAAATAGGTACTTGTTATAAACCCATTTTATAGATTTAGAAACTAGAACACAGAAAGTCTAAAACACACGAAAACTAGGTGGTTGAACCAGTTTAAGTCCAGATACTCTTCTCACTAAGCACGTATTGCTTATCTTCCCATTAGATATCATCTCATCTCACACCAAGAAGCCCCATGAGCCACTTCCTGAGGCTTAACCATGTCCTCGTTCTGTCACTTGAGTGTCCCTATTAGAATGTGATATCCCTTTTCATCTTCTTCTACTAAAGTTCCCCCATCCTTCAACACTCTACTCAAATCAAACTGCTTTTAGAAAACTCTGCCTTTATATCCCAATGGAATTAATATCCTGGTTCCAATGTGTGCTCTATAGTATTGTCAGGTCCACATGTTGAATTTTTTCCTGCTGAATGACCAAACTCTTTAAGAGTAAGTACCAAGTCTTATCCATCTCGAGATCCCTACTTACTCAGAAATTACGTGATAAAGATAAAACTGAACTGAAGGGTTTGCCTTTCTATCTTTCTGTATATTAGAAAACCAACTCTTCTAAAAAATTTTAATATGTCCTTGAGAGCAGATGTAGTTCCTGGAAAACTTTACACAGTGCTTATAAAAGAACATCTCACAAATTATCCCCAATAAAAATGGTTCACTACATTAACTTGTCTATAATGACACTATTATTTATGTAAAGAAAAATTGTGCCATGAAAGAATAATCATAAAGGCTTTACCCAAACAGCTGTCAGATGGTAAAGAAAGTTATTTATCAATGAAAAGGAATGCAGTTGATAATAATGTATTACACTGGCAAGTTTGAATATTTAAAAATTATTTTTAAAACATTATTTAAAATAAACATTATTTAAAATGTTTTATGCATGTATGCATAAAATACATACATGTATGCATTATGTACATACATTTATATATTTAAATGTATTATAAATACATACATTTATGCATGTATACATACATACGTATGTATGCATGCATGGATGGATGGATGCATGTATGTGTGTATTCCCATTGTTTTACAATCTTGTTAATAATTTGACAGTATAGGCTTTCTCCCCACAGGTGTAGTCACCTTAATTCTCCCACCAAAGTACCCAGAGTCCATAGTGTCCTACCCCTCTCCTCATGCCACCCCCTTCTCCATGCCTCAGATAAATGGTCAGTTTTCAAGGGTGCTTTCAAAGGTCAGTTAAACATAGTCTTAAAAAGATGTTATTCTAAAGATCAAATATAGCTTCATCATGCTCAAATGTGACAAAAACCAACAGCAGTCTAATGACTCACGTCTGCTTTCAAAGGACAAGTGAGTGGTTGCATGTTGTGGAATTTCCTCTGACCTAATGGGAGCATGAGGGCACACTTATTCCTCACCGTTGCGATAATATAAAAAGCCACAGTAGTCTCATCCAACACAAGTACTCGAGGACAGCAAAGTTCACAGACTCTGGGACAAGAGCCACTTAGAAACAGGAACGACAGCACCTCCTGCAAACATGACTTCCAAGCTGACTGTGGCTTTCCTGGCAGCTGTCTTGCTCGCTGCAGCTTTGGGTGAAGGTAAGAGCATTCTTCTGACCCGAAGAAATTTCCTGTGTCTGAATGTGATCCTTAGAAAGCAAGATGAACCTTAATGTTTTGATAACATCCTTTTTATTCACAAAAAGAAAATGCTATCTTTTCTTTTCTTGTTAAAGCAAAGTTTTAATTTTTTAGTCCATCTCTGTAAGAAAAGTATATACTCAGAAAAGTATAGCTTTTGATTAACATAGACTTTCTCTTCCAATCATTTATTTTCTATAGGACACATATTTAATATAACTGTACAATTTAGAGTATATCTTATTAGAGTAATTTATCTATTATTCTGGAGCAAGCTATGTCAGGTGATTTTACTCCATGTGCTGTTCTATTGATAACTATCAATTCTGTTTGATTTAAATATATCTGACAAATTATACATCTTCTTGGGTTCCCTTTTATGAAATAAAGTAGTTTAGAATATTTATGGTATATACTTTCTAAACTTTTTCTTTTCTTTTAAGTATTCAGGATTTTATTGAGATAAAAGACATCTCTCTACAATTTGTTTATGTCTATTAATTCCTTCTCAAGGCAGTTTCTCTGTTGATGAATCTTAGTTTTCCTACTATAAGTAGCATCACAGAGAATTAGACAATATCAAGTAGTAGAAAAGTACCTTGCGGATGTCAACAGTGCACAAAGTCAACCCTGAAGTCTTTATATAGAAAATCATTCAATTTAGTCAGGAATGACTGTTTTTAAAACAAAGAAAAAAAATTGAAGTCAGGGGTTAGGTGAATATTCAGCCTTCAATTTCAGGAATGAGTTTGCCAAAACCGCAGTGTTACCAAACACACAGTCACCAAATTATTGTATTAGAATTAAGGAGGGAGTGGCTAGCACAACTGTGCCTTTGATAAGATCAATTTTTTTTTAAATATTTTTTATTTTTTATTTATACATACAAGCTGGGGTACAGGCCAAAGGCGTGGGGTGGTGAGAGGCTTCACCAGAGACAGAGCGGGTAGCAGAACAGACAGATCAGAATGGTAAGATCAATCTTTAATGGCTTCTATTTTTTTCACAGCTGCAGTTCTGCCAAGAGTGAGTACAGAACTTCGATGCCAATGCATAAATACGCACTCCACACCTTTCCACCCCAAGTACATTAAAGAACTGAGAGTGATTGAGAGTGGACCACATTGTGCAAATTCAGAAATCATGTGAGTACTTTCAAGACTGATTAGTAGAAATATGTAAAATTAATTTAGATATTTTACTTTAGTAGATCTAGATTGATGAAGGTGAAAGTAACCAAAAAAGTTCTAGGGTATAAGAATATAGTTGTGAGCAAAACAGAATAGAAAAAATTCTTTGCAAGACCTTTAAATATAGTACTTTCCATAACTCACCACCAAAATTTGCTTTGCACTTAGATTTAATGCCTATCCTAAAAGAATCATAACTCGAATGGCAAAAGGATGCCTGAAACCATTAAATAATGATATCAACTGTATCTATTTCATTTCAGTGTAAAGCTCAATGATGGAAAAGAAGTTTGCTTGGACCCCACGAAAAAGTGGGTGCAGAGGGTTGTACAGATATTTTTGAAGAGGTGAGTTGGTTTTTAAAATTTTGATTCTTCATCCTGAGAGAAACAGTCTAAAAGTCAGACTATAAACTTCCTTCTACTGCTGCAAATCTTCTCTTTTATTAAAAAGAAAAGAAAAAAATCAGCAATAGCTTGTACCTACAGCTGGTAACATCATGAATTTCAGTTTGTCTAGGGAAATCTGGATGTGTGTCTGTGTATGCCATGCTTTGGGTCATTAGAATGGTTCTTATTTACTGTTGAAAATACAGAGCATTTCTAACATCTGAATATCTAAGACTATTAGTTTCTCTGTTAAATGTATTTTCAAGAACCACACTATCCTCCTTATTAGAACATTGTTAATTTATTTAAATTTTTATTTTGTTTTCAGAGCTGAGAAACAAGATTCATGAAAAAAAAAATGCATTTGCCATGGTTTCCAAGAATCCCCTACTGATGATGCCAATGAAACTTCAGACATATCTACTTCAACTTTTCATGTAGTGTGTGGGGCTGGTTGGGGTTGACAGATAACATACATGATGCCCGTCCAGATGGGAATTTCAGTAACATAATAAAATTTTTTTCAATGTCCCATGCAATATCTAGGACACACTTACTTTCTAAAATTATTCATTTTTTACTATAGTTCAGAGTTTAGCTGGAAATCCTATACTTTTTCTTGTTGTTAAATCTTGAAACCTTGGTCTGCTGGTCATAATCCATGAATCTCTATTCAATGCAGTTTCTTCTTTATTCCTAAACTAGAGAAAAAGAATCAGTTCCCATCTACTTCACACTGATGTGAGGAATATAAAGGCACTTTAAATTTATTCATGGTTATGGAATCTGTTTTCAAGTGTAACTTATTCACTATTTATTATTTATGTATTTATTTAAGCATAAAATATAAGTGAATTTGGCAAAGTAGGAAAGAGAGCATTCTTGATAAGATAGTACAATGATAGTGGATTTATAGTTATTTTGGAGAGTAGATTATGTTATATGAGAGATCTATTTTGATCAGAGTTGCTATATTAGCAAAATTATAAGCAGTGAATTCTCTTTTCATGTGAATACATCACTTTCATCTGAAATTTTAGTTGAATTGGCAAATAACAAAAATTCAACAGACAATATTAACAAAGCAGTTCCTTGCTGGTTAAAAGTGATATATTATATACAAATGTATTTGGATAATTTAATTTAAATTATTGTGTTTTTTAACCCTGATTTTAATTGTTTGACTTTAAAATGCTTTTATGGGTTCCTAAAAAGATTTTTTTTCTATGGTTTCTGATATCACAGAAATATTAAGTATGTAATGTAAAGTAATGTAGAAAACATTCAAAATAAAATTTATTGTTAAAGTGATCAGATATTTGTCTTTCTCTGGAGATTTAAAAATTTATTGGGAATCTCTTTGTATAATTAAAAGTCATATTTTGATTTAGAAAGTATTAATGCTTAGTATTTTGTATTTTATGTGAAAATTTAAAACATTATTTGTAGAAAAACAGAACACATTTCCAGAAGTGTATTAGAAATAATAGTCTCTTCCCAAGAGTGTAAGAAAATTTCTCAAGACCCACTGTCCACCATTTTGCTAATAAGTCTGACTTCAGAATTTCAATCAACCAGCCCATGTATGTAGACAGCTCAGCACAGCAGGACATTCAGTGAAAGAGGGAAGGGGGTGCATATTATAAGGTACTTCCCAGCTAATTCAGAAATAAAACTGACACATCTGAAGCAAAGAACCTGAAAATATGGTTAAAGAACAAGCATATTTGAAAATATGTCAAGCAAAATTCTTTTTTTGTTTGTTTTTTAAAGATTTATTTATTTATACATACAAGCTGGGGTACAGGCCAGAAGCGTGGGGCGGCGAGAGGGTTCACCAGAGACAGAGAGGGGAGCAGAACAGGCAGATCAGAAATACACTGCTGAGGGGAGCAGTAGGCCAGGCAGGAGAGGTCTGCTGTGCTATGTGGGATTCTCCCCTGCTGGACGTCGAACTCGCATCGTGTGCTGCCGACAGCTCCACAGCACAGCGCTCAACCTCTGCGCCACCAGGGAGGCCCCAAGCAAAATTCTTAAAAGTAAAAATTTAATAATTTAAAAAACTTAGTGAATGAGTTTTATCACAAATTAGACATAGCTGAAAAGAAAATTAGAGAGCTAGGAAATAAAACCAAAGAACTTTATCTGGAAATCATATCAAAGGGATAAATAGGTAGTAAATTGCAAAAAGGAAATGCAAAAACATGAAGGATAAAATGATAAGGTCTTATTAATGTCTAGCTGTATTTTTACAAAGGGTCAGAGACAATAGTTGAAGCAAGAATGGCTAAAAACTTCTAGAAATGAAAAATAACAATCCACAGTTTTAAGAAATTCAGTTTACCAAGGCTTAACCACATTTCTAGTAAAAAAAAAAACAATAAGAATTATAGAACTTTGATTTACATTTATCCATCTCCTACTTTTATTTATTACTGTTGGGTATTTCAATTCCAACTTTTTTTTTTTTAATTCTAAAATGTGGAGTGAGGAAAAGTTCTCTCTTATCTTCTCATTACTTAGTTCACATTGCAACCTTACAATCATTCTGGGTGCCAGAAGCTGCTATTCCCTTTATGGACCAGCATGTGATATGGAGCAAATCCTATCATCTTTTCTAATACTCATTGCACATTAACGGAAGTGTGCAGTATAATAGAATTAACAAAAGACTCACGAGTGATCTACATGCAAGAGCCAACTGGAAATTCAACTCTGGTGTCACTGTTCCTACAAACACTGTTTCCCTCTAGAGATGATTCCTCCCTACCTACAGTCTTCTCAGGCTATGTGTGACCTCTTCTTCCAGAGTTCTGCCTAAATTTCGTTTCCATATTCTCCTTTTTCGAATTCCTGTTCCCTTTTCCTCCCCCTTTGCCATCTCTCATCTTGTGGATCTCACAAATAGTGAGTAAAATAAAAAAACAAACAACTTTAATTAAATGTTGATAGGAGCGATACAGGAAGCAGATAGCTAGCATAAGCTACCCTCAGAAAATCTCTCCTAGAGTCTGAAGACTGAGTAGGAGTTTGCCACACAAAGGGAAGAAGGGTATGTGGGGAAGAGTAGTCTAGGTGGCAAGGGAGGTATAATTTTTAGACAAGGGCTATAAATTTATAGATTTGGGAAGTGAAAAAAAATTCAGTGGGAACTGATAAAACATGCAAAAGAATGAGATTATACCACTATCTCACATCCTACACAAATGTTAACTAAAAATGGATAAAAGGGGCCTCCCTGGTGGCTCAATGGGTTAAGAGCAGCTCTGTGGAGCTGTCCGGAACAGCTGCAGTGCAGGTTTGATGCCCAGCCAGGGAGATTCCCATATGGCGCAGCAGACCTCTCCTGCCTCGCCCACTGCTCCCCTCAACAGTGTATTTCAGTTGATCTGCTTGTTTTGCTCCCCACTCTGTCTCTGGCGAATCCTCTCACCACTCCACACCTCTGGCCTACACCCCAGCTTGTATGCATAAATAAATAAATATTTTAAAAAATGGATAAAACACTTAAATGAAATACTTGAAACCATAAAATACATAGAAGACAAAGGCAAAACACTCTATATCAGCTTCAGTGATGCCTTTGTAGATTCTCCCCCAACAGCAAGAGGATTAAAAGAGAATATAAACAATTGGGATTATGTCAAACTGAAAAGCTTCTGCACAGTGGAAGACACCCTACTGAGTGGGAGAATATATTTACACATCATGTATCTGACAAGTGTCAGATATCCAAAATCTACAAAGAACTCATACAACTCAGCAAAAAGAAAACAACCCAGCTGAAACAGGGGCAGAAGAGCCAATTAGGCACTTCTTTGAAGAAAACACACAGATAGCCAACAGGCACATGCAAAAATGCTCATCATCACTTATTGTCAAAGAAACACAAGTCCAAACCATGAGATACTGTTTCATACCTATGACAATGACCCATATCCAAAAGACCAGGAATAACAAGTGTTGGTAAGAATGTAGAGAAAAAGGAACACTCATACATGGTTGGTGGAAATGTAGACTGGTTTATGCCCTATGGAAGACAGTTTGGCGATTTCTCCAAATATTCAAAACAAATCTACCATCTGAAGCAGCAATCCCACTCCTCCGTATCTACCCAAAGAAATGAAAAACGCTATTTCAAATAGATAAATATTCATTCTTTGCATATTCTTTGAATATTCATTCTCTTGCAGCACTATTTACTGTAGTCGAGTTATGGAAACGACCTAAGTGCTCAAAGATAGATGAGTGACTAGAAGATGTGGTGTATATACACAATGGAATTCCGCTTATATAAAAAATAAATTCTTGTCATTTGTGACAACATGCATGGAAGTGGAGGTGGATATGCTAAGCAAACTACAAAGCAGAAAGACAAACACTAGGTGGTTTTACTCATATGTAGAATATAGAGAAACAAAACAAAGGGTTAGATAAAACCAAACCAAACCAATAAAAAACCCTAAAAACCTGACTTTAGAATGCTACCAGAGGGGTGTAAAAGGGTGAGGGGGCTCAATGGACTCTGGTGGAAGATTATTGTTGCCTGGGTGGTGAGTATGTGAGTAACATACATCTGAAGAGGTGTTGTCTATATTCCTAAATTCTATACAGTGTTGTAAACCAATGTTACCTCAATTAAAAAAAAAATACAATTAAAATTAACATTAAAAAATTGTGATCTATACAACTGCACTACTTGCATTAAAGAAATTGGCATTCACAAACCACGATCATAAAATGATTTTCTATTAGAAAAGCTCTCCTCTGAGGTGAAAAATTAAATAGTGTCATCTAATTTTCATATTGCAAAACACAAAATTTAGTGAAGAAAAAGAAACTAAATCATTTTCAGTATCGTAAATCTTGCTGCCTCAATAGAAAAGAAAAATTTGAAAAATAACAAATAGATAGAGGAGAGACAGACCCCCCTCACCCCCAGCAGAATAATTCTAAGTAGTTTATATACATACGCCTTCCTCAAGGAGGTATATGTAACATAACTATGAACTCCTGAAATGCCGGCTGCTCATACAGACTTCATTTCAAGGAACACTATGTAGAAGGGAGAAAAATTTTGCTTACAGTAAACAAATCTGAAAAACACTATGTTGGCCAATGCTAATATCATTAGTGATAAGTCATATTGATAGAATGTAATGACATAATGAAAGTGGCACTTTATCTCTGGGATCTTCCTCCAAGTAACCCATTATCTCAGTCCACTTATGAGGAAAACATCAGAAAAATTCCAGTTGAGAGCCATCTACAGAAGTCCCTAACTTTTTCTCAAAGCTGTCAAGTTCTTCTCAAACAAGGAAATTCTGAGAAACTCATATATATGAGGAGTCTAAGGAGACATGACAACTGAATATAGTGTATCCTTAATTAATTCTAGAATAGGGAAAGGACAATCAGTAAAATTTATGAATATATGAAAAAGTAAGGACTTTGCTTAATATTAATTATTTTGGTTCAGGCTTTTATTTAAAAAATGTATCATAGACTGGGTGGCTTTAAAAAACTAATATTTATAGGGCCTCCCTGATGGCACAACGGATTAAATCTCAGTCTATGAAGCTATCTGCAGTCACTGTAGCACAAATTCAATGCCTGGCCAGGGAGATTCTCACATGGTGCAGCAGACCTCTCCTGCCTCGCCCGCTGCTCCCCTCAGCAGTGTACTTCCGTCCATCCGCCTGTTCTGCTCCCCACTCTGTCTCTGATGAATCCTCTCACCACCCCACACCTCTGGCCTACACCCCATTTCTTACATGAATAAATAAATAAATCTTAAAAAAAAAAAACTAACATTTATTTCTCCCAGTTCTGGGTGTTGAAAGTCCTGAATTTATGTCAGCAAGGTCTGGTTCTAGCGAGATTCCTTTTCCAGGTGGCAGTTCCTAAGAGGTTGGGATCACAAATGGCAGAAAGTAGACAGCCTTAGTTCTCATGTCTCTTCTTTCAAAGATTCCTATTTCATGATATAATTTCCTCCCAAAGGTAACAAACAAATCCCAGAAATCTGACAGTAGAACTGAGGCTACCAGAGAGAAAGGGAAGGAGAGAGAAGAAAGCGGGAAGGGAGCGCAATAGATGATGGTGGAGGATGGTGGTGAGTGTGATGTGATAACAAAACCTGGAGGGGGAGAGCCTGTAACTGTAATTCATATACAACTTTCTAAACCAAAGTTACCTAATAAAAACAAACCAAAAA
This sequence comes from Scalopus aquaticus, assembly GCA_004024925.1. Classification (NCBI taxonomy): domain Eukaryota; kingdom Metazoa; phylum Chordata; class Mammalia; order Eulipotyphla; family Talpidae; genus Scalopus; species Scalopus aquaticus. The sequence goes on along the minus strand of PVIJ01000986.1, from coordinate 136,020 downwards.
CAAACAAAACTCCAAAGGTCCCTCTTCCAATATTACATTGGGGATAAGGATTTCAACATATGAATTGTGGAGGAACCAAAACTTTCAGTGTATAACCAGAATGTATCAACATTGGTTCTTAAAAAATAGAAACAAATGTACCCACTAATAGAATAGAATATGCTAGTAACAATGGAAACTGGTTGTGGGATATGTGAGGACTCTGTAATATTATTTCAATTTTTCTATAAACTGTACTTTAAAAATAAATAGGGAGATGGGAGCCTAGATAAGTAAACAAACAATCTACAGCACATGGTGACTGATTTATTGCCAGTAACAATGAACCTGGCACATAGGCTATGAAGCTCTAGTATGGAGAGCATGTACTGAGGCAGCCCCGGAGCTAAGCTGATCACTAATCGTATCTGTAGAGTTTTGTCTTCCTTTCCATGAGGTCTGCTTGTAGAGTATATTGGGTTTTGAAAACTTGCCAAATCTCTAAATGTATTTCTCAAAATATGTCAAGGGTCTACAATCGTCATTATCATCATCGTCAAATTCCAGGACAAATTAGTTAGAAAAATGTATATAGCAGTTAAATACCATCAGCAGGAGGTCACAGAGGATTAAACTGGAGAACACTAATTTGGAGTCATAATAAATGAAATTATCTAGAAACACAGGACTTGCCAAGCCAAACTCTTGGCTACCAACTCAGACCCACAGAATCAACTGATAAAAACAAATCCCTTAAAGGAATTTTTGAAAATCTAATCATAAGATCGACATTACAGATATTCTTCCTTTAATTTATCTCTGGGTTCTATTCATGTTAACTTGTCTTCAATTTGGGTTGAATAATCAGTGTTGAAAATACATGTGTTAAAAAAGGAAGCGCAATTTTGAGAGGCAAAATATAAGGAATTCCTGAATCCATATGGGAATTATTCTCTTGCTCAGGGTACTTGCTTTAGGATACAAGGACCAAGAACTCTTAAGAAAAATATGCAAATACTGAATGAGCCTCTGGGCGTAAGCAGTCTTCTCTCTGCCCTGAAATTGCCCTGCTAGTAATCCTGCTAGTAATCATTGGATGTGGGCTATTATTCTATGGGATAGATGATTGGAAAAATGTATTGTTCTCCAGAAAGGATTTTAATCCATATAAACATTTGAAAACATTAACAGTTTTAGTCAGGGACTGACATCATTGTTCCTGCCATGCTTGACTGTCAGCTAGGAACAATGTTTTGTGGACCTGGTCTTGAGGAAAAAGAGTAGTAAGTTTCAGAGAATAGTGGCTGAAGCCAACAGTCAATTAAGTTCCTTATAGTCACAGATCCAAAGGTTGTATTTTCATAATTGCCACCATGAGGAAGACAAAGCTTTTGATAGTGGTGTGCTGGCAAAAAGCTCTCTAAAATAAAAGCCCCGATTTGTAGGATTTTCCATTTCCTGAAGTATAAATATTCTCCCATCACGCTTTTCACGTTACCAATGGTTTTACAAGTGGTAATCAAATTTCTGCACATCTACTAAGTTACTCTAATAGTATCAGTTGGTATATAATGTATAAAATCTTTGTATCCACAAGCAAAAATAAAGTCACAACTTACAATGACTAAAACCTCAGACAATTTGCAAAATAGAGTTTTTAGTGTTCTTTTTTTTTTTTTTTGGAAGAAGTAAGACAATGGCTTAAAGCTGTCAAAGAGATAATGTTTTCTTGATTAGGTTAGCAGAATGATTAAGTCCAACTGTTTTATTTCTTGTGAGTTTTCTTGGAAACCGTGCAATCTGTGTCATGGATAGAAGATGTGTAGTTCTATGGCCTAAATATCTAAGTATCACTTCCTTAGTTATGTGAGACCTATTCTGCTTTCCTCATTATATATTCTTTCTCTCCTTTATTGACATAATTTAATCACCTTGATTTTAACTCAAGAGACTAGCATAAAGACTTAAATATTTGGATTTCAGAGAGCAGAGGAGATCAATAACAATGAAGATGGTCACAAATAGCAAATATTGGTATAAACTTAACTAAAAAAAAACCTTATAGATCAATTCATCCAGATTTAGCTAACCAGAGTCAGCGAAAAATGTTAACAAAGAACAGGGATGGACATTATGTAGTGATTAATGGATCAAAATATAAGGAAAACATGAATATATATATATATATATATATATGCACCAAATGAAGGAACATCAAAATATGTAAGACACCTATTAGCAAGCCAAGATACAACTTTTATAACAAACAACAATGGGGAACTTCAACACCCCATGTTTACAACAACCAGACAGAAAATCAACAAGGAAACAATAACTTTAAATGAAGAATTAGATTAGATCGGCTTAAAAGACATTTATAGGACATCACTCTCTCAAAAAGCTGAGTACACATTTTTTTCAACTACACATGGGCCATTCTCAAGGTCATGACATGTTGAATCATAAAGCAAGCAGTAATAAATTCATGAAGAGTGAAGTCTAATGCAGTATCTTCTCTGATCACAATGTTGACAAACTGGAAATCAACCACAGACAGAAAATGGGAAAAACCTCAAAAATGTGGAGACTGAGTAATATTCTACAAAATGACTATTGGGTTAATGAGGAAATTGAAGTTGAAATTAAAGTATACCAGAAGACAAATGAAAATGCGGACAGAAGCTACCAGAATTCATGAGTGGCAACAAAAGCAGTAGAGAGAGAGAAGTAAAAAGCTACAGGACTACATAAAGAAAAATGTAAGAGTTCAAATAATAATATAACCTTACAACTTAAGGAACCAGAAAAACAAAACACTGAAAGAAGAAAGGAAAAATTCAAAATGAAATAAATAAAATAAAAATTTAAAAATATTCAAAGGATCAAAGAAACCAAAAGCTGGCTCTTCAAAATAATGAACAAAATTAGGGCCTTCCTGGTGGCACAGTGCTATCAAGTACGTTATGATTTCCATCCCAGGCCAGGGAGCTAACCCACATGGTTCAGAAGACCTCTCCTGTTTCGCCCTGCTGCTCCCCTCAGCAGTGTATTTCAGTAGATCTAAGGTTCTAGTAAATAAAACCAAAAAGGAAAGCGAAGAAATTATACTAAAAAAAGGTGGGGAGGTATTAACAAGGAATCTATCAACATAATAAAAGCCATTTATTACAATCATCATACTCAGTGCTAAAAAAAACACTTTTTCTCTAGGATCAGGAATAAGACAAAGATGCTTGCTCTCAACTACTACTATCCAAACTACTACTGGAAGACTAGAGCAATTAGTCAAGATTGCTATTTAAAAGAAATTCAAATTGGAAAAGAAGAAGTAAAATTATCATTATGTGTAGATGACATACATAGAAAATCTTAAGATCCAACTAAAAAACTATTAGAAACAATAATTTAGTTCAGTGAAGGAACAGATTAAAAAATCAATTTACAAAATCTGCTGCATTCCTCTAAGCAAACAACCAATGTAGAAGGAAAAAAAATCATGAAAACAATCCAATTTACAATTACATCAAAAAGAAATAAGTACTTAGGAACAATCTTGACAAGGAGGTAAAAGACCTGTGCAATGAAAACTGTAAGACATTGTTAAAAGAAATAAAGGAAGACTTGAAGAAATGGAAAGATAACCCTTGCTAATAGATTGGAAAAATTAACATTGTGAAATGACCATCTAAACCAAAGCAATATACAGATTCAGTGTAATCCCTATCAAAGCTTCAGTGGCATTCTAAAAAAAAAAAAAGAACAAACATAACTGAAATTTATATGAAATCACAAAGACCTTAAGTAGTTATAACCATTTGGACAAAAAACCAGGAATATCACCTCCCAGACTTCAAATTATCCTACAAGTCAATAGTAACAAAAGCAATATTTTATTGTACTAAAAATAGAAATGCAGTCCAATGGACTAGAATTGAAACCTAGAAATAAATCCACATCTATACAGACAGTTAATCTGTGACAAAGAAACCAAAATTATATATTGGAGAAAGTATCTTCAACAAATGGTGCTGGGGAAACTTGACAGCAACATGCAGAAAAATAACCTAGACCATGTTCTAACCCCATACACAAAAAAAAATAACTCAGAATGGATTAAATACTTGTGTGTAAGACCTAAAGCCATAAAACACATAGAGGAAAACATTGCATAATGTATTATGGACATTTAGTTTTTAATTATTATTTTTATTAAACTACTTTTTATTATTATTTTATTATTTAACTGTTTATTTTAAAATAATCTTAGATTTACAGCATATTTGCAAAGATCATACAAAGTTCCTGTATATGTTTTTATCAACTTCCTTTCCCTCATAGCAAAGGTATTTTTGTTAAAACTAAGAAATAAACACTAATACAATACTATGCACTAAATTCCAGTCTTGTGTTCCACTGTTGCCCCTTTCTCTTCAGAATCCAACCCTGGATCAAGGATATCATACTTCATTTAGTTTTCATGTCTCCAGTGGCTTGTCCAATCTGTGACTGTTTCTTGGTCCTTTTTGACTTCTACACTTTTGATGAATGTTGCTCAGGCATTTTGTAAAAGCTCTCTCAGTTCAGTTTTGTCTGATATTTTCTTATGAATAGACTAGGTAATGAACTTTAGGGGGAAAAATATCATAAAAGTGGCTCCCTTATTGCACAATATCAGGGCACAAGTAATCAACATTATTTCTGATATCATTAACCTTGATCATCTGGTTAATGTGTTATCAGGATGCTTTACTATAAAGGAACTATTTTCTTTGCATAACTTATTTGTCAAAAAAGTCACTAAATACATTCCATATTTAAGAGGACAGAGTATGAAAATATTTGTGGTTATATAATAAAATCAGCTCAGTGGTTAAATATTTGGGGGGAAATATTTTTAAGCTACGGGCATTCACTTTTGACATACTTATTAAATATAATTTTATATTAAAACAACAGTTCTAACAGTTCAAATGATATTTCATTAAAAAATTTTATAGAGTAATAAGCATAGATTAAATTGAGTGTTTTTGTTATACAAGGCATTGCGCTATGTTTTCTGCCTTTACTATAACTCTACAAGATAATTATTATTTTCTACATTTAATAGTAGAAAATTCTGAGACACAGCAAAGTTGCATAATGTGCCTATATTGTATAACTAGGAAATTACAGAGCTTGAATTCAAAGCTAGGAATTGTCCATTTGGCCCAGAGCCTGCCCTGTTCTCTTAAAACTGATGCTAAACTGTATCTCTCTGAGATAATAGATAGGTAAAGAGCTATAACAAGATATATTAAAATAGATAAGATAGCATGTGTATAATACTGAGTAAGACTTGAGACTCAGGAAAAAAGTAACAAGCTGTAAAGCTTTTCTACTCAGACTCACTGATATTGATATTAAAATGAAATTGACACATCTAGATGGCATAATAGATTAATTTTAAACATAATGAAAGTTTCATTCTTCTGTAGTTCATTTCAGGAATATAGTACAACCTATAAGACAAAGACAAACAATCCACTAGAAAAATAATGAATAGGGGGCCTCCCTGGTGGGGCAGCGGTTGAGCGCTGCACTGTGGAGCTGTCGGCACCACGTGATGTGAGTTCGACACCCAGCCAGGGAGGATCCCATATGGTGCGGCAGACCTCTCCTGCCTAGCCCGCTGCTCCCCTCAGCAGTGTATTTCTGATCTGCCTGTTCTGCTTCCCGCTCTGTCTCTGTTGAACCCTCTCACTGCCCCACGCCTCTGGCCTATACCCCAGCTTGTATATAAAAATAAATATTTAAAGAAAAAAAAAGAAAAATAATGAATAGGTAGCTCACATAAATGTAATAGATGTTTAATTTCATTAGTCACCAAAGAAAATGCAGTCTAAACTACAATGAAATAATGTTTCATATGCGCCAGATGGCTGATAATTTGTAAATATCATAACATTGATTTCATGAGAATGTGGGGAAATAGGAATATGGATGTGGTTGGAGGAAACAAATGCTTTGCTACCTTGGGAAGCAGTTTGGCAAGACCTAGTTAAAGCCGAGGATAAGAATATCCTACCCCATCATCATCCCTTTTCAGTGTCTGCCCTAGGGAAATCCTCAGCTATGTACATAAGACGTGAATGCCCATATAGCACTGTAGGGTAAATGAAGTTGGTCGGGTTTTTATGCCATTGACCTCTGTGGTTATCACCTGTGGCTTTGATCTTGTTAATGTAAAAGGCATGTGGGCGTAGGGCATACGTGCCTGATTATGGACACCTGAGCATGGGTGTGTGTGCATGTTCAAGTGTTCACACCTGTGCCTAGGAGGGAAGGAACAAAAGGGCAGCGTCACCCTGGGGAAGGGGGCTTAAGGTGCTGTCTCCCTGCTGGCTAGTTCCTTCTACTTACCATGAAAACCTGTGAAAATGATGCCAAGGGCTCCAAAATTCTCTTTCAAATTGCTAGAAGGGACAGTGAACATACCCAGCCTGAGATGGTTGCAAAATAAGCATTGCTGGTGAGAAGTGAAAACAACTATTATCCTTCAGTAGCCAAACAGATCAGCAATGCCATGTTACAGAATTAAATGGAAACAATGTCTTCTAATTGAATTAAAATGGGTAAGATTTTAAAACATACTTTTCTAAATTAAAAAAAGTACATTCAGTGCAATGCCATCTAAATTTTAAAGCACCAAATAATAGTAGCTATTATTTATAGTTACATGCAAGTAGAGTAAAAGCTCAGAACATTAGTAAGAATGATGCTACCACATAATTTCAACAATAAAGAGGAAAATGGGTTGGTCATGGGGCTTTAGAATCTATATATATATTTTTAACTATAAAAGACTTGCAGCAAATACAGTGAAATTTTAGTCTTGTTTAACCTCAGAAGTGGATAACTTATATGTATATACATGTATATATTATTTGTTTAAAATTGAAAGTGAAAGGCTTAATATGTTGGTGGATTTTTTTTTTTTTTGTCTCTTAGTGGGGGAAAAGAAGAGAATTCAAATATTTCCTACATCAAAAATTCCTTTGAGCTTTTATTTTCCAAACTTCCTTCTTCCTTGTTATAGGTATTAGTAACCTCAAACCCTATTTACTTCTGTGGTTTCATTATGAAAAAGGAATTCAGCTGGCTTGGATAGAGGCTTCTATTTCTAAGCTAATTGTTCTAGAAGGAAATATTCTACTCCGGCAGAGCTGAGGGGAAAGCCATGTCATTTTAACGTTGACACAGCTTCTGGTGAAATGCCATAAAAGTCACCAAGCCTATGACCCTTCATGGTGTCCAAGTGAGGGTCCTTGATTCTACTCTGACCCACCCATCACGTGGTACAAGGGCCGTCAGAGCAGAGACATTATGAGAATTTGGATGATGTTGTGATTAACACTTAACGTCCTCACTTATACTAGTTCTAGAAATTTCCAGAATTGTGTCCAAACTTCAAGTGTCTAGCTCAATCTGTCAGTCACCTGTTACTGCTGATGGTGTGGTAAATGGTGAGCTTTTTTTTTGATGTATGCAATACATTTATCTTTTACAAAATGCATATTTTTAAAAAGCATGAGTGTGTAAAAGTGCGCACTTTTCGATGGGAAACAAAGACTTTATCCATACAAAGATGATGAAACTTATGTTCTGTGAAATGTCTCATACCTTTTAATAGAGTGTTGGGCAAAGGCCAACTATTATTTATCATGCTGGTTTTATTACACAAGCATAAAAGTGCATAATTTGTAGGTATAAAAACTGGCATCAAATTTGTGTTATTTGAGATACTTGTAATACAAAGAAATGCTTCCTGAAAGTTATTTTTCACCACGCAAAATCTGTATTACTCTACATAATGTCTCCAAAATTGGATGTGGTTGATTTTGTTAACTGCTCTATTAAATTATCGTAAAATGAAAGATTAGTAAGCAGTAGTGCTTGAAAGTTTATTTTAAATCACTAGAGAACAATTAAAAGTATATTACTTTTGCTGTTTGGTTATATTTAATTTTAAGGAAGCAATACATATTGAGCCAAAATAAATGAAACCTTGACATCTGAATAGTATTTTAAGCTTGAGTGGAAAAGGATTATAAATTATGACTGCTTTCGTTTTTTTGTTTTCATTTTACTATTTAATTTATTAAGTTTTATTTAATAATCACACGTTATGAAATGCTTTTAAAAATTAATCGTTTTCTTTTTTTGACTTCCCACTTATAAGTGGTGTCATTTATTTTTAAAGTATGACAAGGTTAAGATACTTTTAAATACTTTATTTGAATTATGTTTTTCAGAAGAAGATTTTGAAACCCTAAAGATGTCGAACATCTTTTCATGTGTTTATTGGCCTGTCATATACTTTTTTCATGAAGTACCTGTGCAAAAACTCTCTATTTACTATTGAAGGTTTAGTCTTCCTATTCTTGAGCTGCGTGAGTTTTTATTTGAATTTTGATGGTGTCAACTTTAACAATTTTTTCTTACATTAGGATTTTTATTATCTTGTCTAAAAAACTTCTGTCTATACCAAGTTAGAAAAATTTTCTTTTAGAAACTTGACAATTTATTTTAAGCTTGTACCATACACTTAAATCTATATGATACATATTATGTCAACTTTCTGTATTTGGTGTAAAGCAGAAATCAAGATTCATTTTATTCTATGTGGATATTCAGTGATTCTGGCACTACTTATTAAAAAGACTACTCCCGAAACTGTAATTTGAGTGAAAAGTCAGAGGCCCCTTTCTTAAGTCAAAACTCTAAGTGGCATCTACATTCTCCCTCCTAATATCACTCTGTATGGATTATTGGCTCTTGGCTAGCCATCAATAAGTAAATCAGTCTATTGTAAAAAAAAAACAAAAACAAAAAAGGACTATCTTTTCTTTATGGAACTATTGTGACACTTGCATAGAAAATCAATTTGCCAGGGCCTCCCTGGTGTTGCAGGGGTTAAGTCTCAGTGCTATCAAGCTGTCACCAGCCACTGCAGATGAGTCCGATCCCTGGCTAGGGAACCGACCCACATGGCTCAGTAGACCTCTCCTGTCTCACCCCACGGCTCCCCTAAGTAGTGTATTTCAGTAGATCTGCCTGTTCTCCTCTCCACTCTGTCTCTGGTGAATCCTCTCACTCCCTTCACATCTTGCCTACACTACAGTTCTTGTATGCATACATAAATAAAATAAATCTTTTTTTAAAAAAAAAGAGAAAATCAATTTGCCATACATATGTGTTCTAGATCAAGGTTACATATGCAGGCTAGGATCAAGAGCTTGGATTTCAATCCAATTATTTGACCTTTGTTCAAAACTCATTAAACTCTAGTATGTTGACCTTATTATTTTTCCCAGATTTATTGAGAAATACTTGACATATAACATTAAGTTTAATGTATCAAACATGTTGATTTGATGCATTTATATGGTATAAAATGATTACCACTATAGCCTTAGTTAATACCTCCATATGTCAAATAATAAGTATTTCTTCTTTTGTGGTGAGAAAATTTAAGATCTACTTAGTTAACCAATTTCAAAAATATAATAGAGTATTATTAGCTATGATAATCATGGTGTACATTAGATTCTCATCTCATTCATCTTATAACAGGGAATTTGTATCCTTTGACCAGCATCTTCCCATTTCCCCAACTCCCCAGTTGCTGATAAATACCACCCTACTCTCTTTTTCTATGAGTTTGATTTTTTTTTTTTAAGATTTATTTACTTATACATACAAGCTGGGGTACAGGCCAGAGGCTGGGTGGGCGGCAAGAGGGTTCACCAGAGACAGAGTGGGGAGCAGAACAGGCAGATCAGGAATACACTGCTGAGGGGCGCAGCGGGCGAGGCAGGAGAGGTCTGCTGCACCAGGTGGGATTCTCCCCGGCTGGGCGTCGAACCCGCATCGCACGCTGCTGACAGCTCCACAGTGCAGCGCTCAACCGCTGTGCCTCCAGGGAGGCCCTGAGTTTGACTTTTTTAGATCCCATATAAGTGATATCATACAGTGTTCCTTTTACTCTGACTTATTTCACTGACCATAATGTTCTCCAGGTTCATCCACGTTGCTGCAATTGGTAGGATTTCTTTTTCTCATGGCCAAATAATATTCATAATAATGTCATAGTAATATTGAATTATTCGTGATAATTCATAATACTATTAATATATACATATAGATCTTCATTCATCCATTGACACTTAGATTGTTTCCATATTTTGGTGATTATGAATAATCCTGTAATAAACATGGAGTGCAGATATTGCTTTCAGATCCTGTTTTCATTTCCTTTGCATGAATACCCAGAAGCGAGATTACTGGATCAAATGGTAGCTCCACTTTTAGTTTTCTGAGGAAACTTCATATTGCCTTCCATAGTGACTGTACCAATTTATATTTTCACCAGCAGTGAAGTTTCCTTTTCGCCAGATCCTTGACAACACTTGTTAGCTCTTGTAATTTTGAAGATGGCCATACTAACATGTACCAGATGATATTTCACTTTGGTTTTGATTCACATTTCCCTGATGATTAGCAATATTGAGTAGCTTTTCATGCAGCAATTTGCTATTTGTATGTCTTCTTTGGGAAAATGTCCATCCATGTCCTAGTCCTACTGCACGAGGCTAGGAACTGCCAGAAGCCCTAGGAGTTTGGGTGGGAAAAGAGCAAGTTCCACCAGTTGATCGGCTCCACCTCCTGCTGTTGTAATTGGTATATCTTTTTTTCCACCGTTTTCCTTTGAGTTTGTTTCTGACTTTAAAGCTAAAGGGAGTATAAAGTTAGGCTTTATTTTTTATATATCCATGTCTTTGATTGGAGACTTCATTAACATTTTTACAGCAATTATTGATAAGGACTGACTAATGCCATCTTATTCACTGTTTTCTGGCTGTTTTTTGTAAAGATTTGTTTTATTTATTTATGCATACAAGAACTGGGGTGTAGTCCAGAAGTGTAAGGCGTATGAGGATTTACCAGAGACCGTATGGGAAGCAGAACAGGCAGATCTAATGAAATACACTGCTGAGAGGAGTAGCAGACAAGACAGGAGAAATCTGCTGAGCCATGTGGGTTAGCTCCCTGGCCAGGGATTAAACTCATGCCCAGCGACTGGAGATAGCTTGATAGTGCTGAGCCTTTAGCCCCTGTGCCACTAGGGAAGAGGGAGGCCCCCTTTCTGGATGTCTCTTGTTGCCTTTTTTTGTGAATTGATGATTTTCTGTAGTGGTATGTTTTAATGACCTTCTCGTAATCCTTTTAATCTACTCTATCTTTTTTTTTTGAGACCACAGGTTTTTGCTTTGTGCTTACTATGAGGCTTGCTATGAGGCTTATAGGTAAATACCAGGCAATTTTACACTCAGAATTTAGCTTCAATAACACATAAAAATTCTATCCTGGGGCCTCCCTGGTGGCACAGCGGTTGAGCGCTGCGCTGTGGAGCTGTGGGCAGCGGCGACGCGAGTTTGACGCCTGGCCGGGGAGAATCCCACATGGTGCGGCAGACCTCTCCTGCCTCACCCGCTGCTCCCCTCAGCAGTGTACTTCTGATCTGCCTGTTCTGCTCCCCACTCTGTATCTGGTGAACCCTCTCGCCACCCCACGCCTCTGGTCTGTACCCCAGCTTGTATGTATAAATAAATAAATCTTTAAAAAAAAAAATCTTTAAAAAAAAAACTCTATCCTTTCATTCACCATTTTTTATATTTTTGATGTTAGAATTTGCATATTTTATTCTGTATATCCATTGACAAGTTATTGTAAGTAGGTATTTTTTAATATTTTTTCTTTATCATTTATGTTATAGTTTTGTGGCTAACACATCACTGTATCACAGTACTGTGTATTCTGAATCTATGTGCTCACCTTTATCAATGTGCTGTATATTTTCATGTTACTTATTAATGCCCTTTTGTTTCAGATTGAAGAATGCCTTTTATCATTTCTTGTAAGACAGGTCTAATGGTGAGAAACTCCTTCAGCTTTTGTCCATTAGGGACATTCTTTTCTTGCCTCCATTTTTGAAGGAAAAGTTTACTGGGAAAAGCATTCTTGGTTGGAAGTTTTTAAATGATCCTTTCACCTTAATGAATTTGAATGTCCAAATCTCTTCCCAGATTTGGGAAATTTTCATTAATTATGGAGGAATTAATTTTTGTATTAGAATTTGGTTTTCTAAGAACAAAATGGAGTGTTTTTTATTTTTAATTATTTTTAGTATATGTTTTTATTTATATCTTTTACATTATTGTGTATTCCCCATAAAATTCCCACTACCAATTCACCTATGAACCATCACCATAGTCCCTTGTGCTCTTTTCTCCCCCTTGACCCCCTTGCAGAATGTCTCTTATTTATGGTTGGCTGCTAGTTTTTTGTTGTTGTTGTCATTATTGTTATTTTTCCTCCAGATCCCTTATATGGTTCCCCTGTATTCCTCCTGGAAGTGAAAGCATTCAATATTTTTCTTTTTCCTTCTGGCTTATTTCTCTGAGCATGATCCCAAGTGCCCAAAAATAGATGACTGCATCAAGAAGATGTGGTACCTATGCACGATGAAATACTACTCAGCAATCAAAAAAGATAAACTCATGCCATTCACAGCAACATGGATGGAGTTGGAAGGGATCATTAATTATTTTCTAAAATAACCTTCTACCCTCCTTATCCTCTATTGTCCCCTGAGAGTCTGATAATGTGTATATAATTTCTCTTAAAGGCATCTCATATGTCCCATAGACCTAGTTCATTACTTCTCATTCTTTTTTTTTTTCTTTGTGCTCCTCTGGATAATTTCAGTTAATCTGCCTTCTAGATAACAATATTTTTCTTCTATTTGGTTGAGTCTGCTTTTGAATGAATTCTTCAGTTCAGTATTCTTTAGTTCCAAAGTTTCTGTCATTTAAAGGTTTTCTATTTCATTGTTGAATTTCTCATTTGTTCTTATATATTGTTCCCTGATATTGTTAAATTGGGTATCCATTTTCATATAGCTTCCTAGTTCTAATCTTTAGAACAATTATTTTGAATTCTTTGTTAGGCAATTTCTGTATTCTATTTCTTTGAAAACAGTCACTGAAGGTTCACTATATTCTTTTGGTGGAATTGTGTTTCCGTATCCTCCACGATCCTCCTAGCCTCCTGTAAGTACCTCATTTGAAGAAGGAGCCACTCCTCCAGACTGTAAGAACTGATACAGTAAGGGAAGACTTGGATCTGCAGGTGAAGACTCTGGACCATGATCTGATCCTCGCTCCAGGGTGTCAAGCGCAGGGACAGGCGGCAACCCTGAGTTGAGGGAGGTATGATGTGATTTTTACTTAGGACACTGGGGTCAACAGTGATACATTTCATGGTCCTTGGAAAGCATTGCAAGGAATCCACAATGACAACAAGGGTTTGGGGGTTCCTCAGTGGCACTTCCAGCTCCAAAAGATTAGGAAAGGCAGTGATAGTGGCTAGAAGTGGTGAACCTTTAATGATACGAGCTGTCTATAGGCATACATGTTAATAGAGGAGGGAAATCAAGGCAGGCAGCAAGGAAGAGGGCCAACCTGGAGTACTCTGGCAGATTGAGGGAATCCCCGTTATCTATGTACACTACTGTGGCTGCTTTGTGTCATCACAGGTGCACAGCAGCAGAAGCTCATGAGGGGTCAAGGGCATACAACGAAGGGGCTAGTTACAGGTAAGCATGGTGGTACAGACTAACGACAGATGAAAGGCTACGATTTCGGCCCACAAGCAACTTGGGGATCTTAGACATTTACATGCGTGCCTGTGACTACACCACGGTCCCCTGGGGTGTGCACAGCAGTGGAGTCTGGTAACAAGCATCGGGCCAGCCACGCGCAAGCGCACAGTTGGAGGACTAGTCCTAAGTGTGCATGTGGTGGTGCATGTCAGTTAGGGCTCTAGAGGCTGTCTGCGTCTGAGCTGGCTGCCGGTGTGCTACCTGGGCTATAATGGGGGTAGGGGGAGGGTGGGGACGGACTTACGTGGCTGGCATTAATGAATATGGAGGGTGAAAGGTGGTAAAATTTGCAGGTGTCTCTAGCAGTTGTGCGGATCATTAGTTTCATCAGTGACAAAATATGCTTGGTTTGTCTACAAAGCAGTTCACTGTAAACTGTGACCGCTCTAACTACGTGACTGCACTGGTAGTGCCTACTTTTCTTCCTTGTTCCTACTCATTTCTACATGTCTCATCTCTGCCCATCTGGGTGGGGTGAAACCCAAACAACTTTTGTGCAGTGCTCTGAAAGCCCGAGGAAGCTAATTACTGATCTTGCTTTTACTTTCCTGACAAGGGGGACTTTTCTGACCTGGGGAGTTCCTTCTTGGTACTGAGTAATACTGTCTGGGGAGTGGGAGGATGCAGGCAAAATGGAGGAAGCCGTCTTCTTTCCTTTTTATGGGTAGTTATTCTTCGAGCTTCTATTCCGATGTGTTGCTGAAATTTCTTAAGGACTTGAGAACTCTCTTAGAAGAGTTTTTGTTGGGCCTCCCTGGTGGCGCAGCACTTAAGCCCGGCCAGGGAGAATCCCACATGGCGCAGCAGACCTCTCCTGCCTTGCCCGCTGCTCCCCTCAGCAGTGTATCTCTGATCTGCCTGTTCTGCTCCCCACTCTGTCTCTGGTGAACCCTCTCGCCGTCCCACACCTCTGGCCTGTACCCCAGCTTGTATGTGAAAATAAAAAAAAAAAAAAAGAATAGTTTTTGTTTATGGATACCTGTCTAATTGTTGATTTTTGTGGGGAGACAGAGACCGGGGCTCCTAGGCTTCATTTGGTTATGTTACTCCTACACTGACCTTCTTAAAAAGGCTTGACTCTTCAATTCTTCTAACTTTGTTAATAACTTTGGGGAAATATTGAGACTTGAGCAAGTTTACTTTCTATATGCTTACATGTGAGAGAAAAGCAAGATGCCTACTGAGCCATTTCAGTTTTATGGGACTAAAATTGTACTCTTCCAGTTAAAATTAGTCACTGAGATTCTGAGAATTTTCACATTTAAATGCTTATTTTAGGCATTATTTTTGCCTTTTGTGCAATTTAATAGCTTAAAATAATCAACTCAAATTGTATCCAGATGATCAGTTTTCTGAACAAATAAATGACATTAGGTAATAATTGGCACAGAGTGGTATTATTTTAGAAGTAGTGTGGCTTTTCAGATTCTCTAAATATGATTAATCTTTCCCTATTTGTGGGATGATAAACTTGTAAGTCAAAGCAGAAAAATTAGAAGATCAATAGTCAACTAAGGGAATTTCACGCACAAAAGAAACTGAAACACCCTTTCTTACTAAGAATTACTTTCACTATGTAATTTTATCTTTGAATTTTACAAAGGACTTCTTTGTATATATCAAAATGCTGCTGTTATGAAATGAAATGTCTTTCAAGCAAATTTGTCTTAGCAAAGTATTTAAGAGTTTACCACGTTAAAATTTTAATTTGAAATATCTGAATCTACAAAATCTAAACATCAGGCTACAGCAATTTGAAAACTTCCCTCTTTCGAAGATCAGGTGTCATGTAAGGAAACATTCCCTCCTTTAAAAAAACAAACCACAGAACCTCTTTGGGTAGTGGTTAGGGTTAAAAGTGTAAAGAGGTGGTTGTTTACTTCTAAGTGCTTGGCTCCATTCCTGAATTTTCCTTTATTGAATTCTTCTCACTGTGACCCTGGCTGCTATTATCATGCTGGTTCCATGTGCCCAGGGGTTCTCTTTTATGTTAGCTCCACACATGGACAGGTTGCTGTATATGGGTTTTCTATAATATGCTTGAGATGTAATGAAACTTTTTTTAGTGTTTTTTTTTTTTGGGGGGGAATGTCTCCAAAAAATAAAGTTCTAGAAACGCTTTAATTTACAAAGTTTTATATAACCCTGTAAATGACTTTTTTGACTCTCTTACTTCTTGCAATCAGGTCCATTGTAGGGGAAGGTGGGTTATTACCTGCAGTGTAAGACCTAGTAGCTCCTTCTGAGGCACTTGGAGCTCGCATAAAACCAGTCAGTAGCTCCCAAACTTATTTTCTACAGAGCTGCAGTTTTTCTGTTTGAAAAATGAGTGGACACAGTTGGATAGAGGAGATATAATGCAAAATAAGATTAGAACTAGACCCACACAAGGAAGTGGGGGGTAGAAGAAATCAACATAACCATTAGCATAATCCCTAAGTGCCAGCTCCTAAATTACAAAGCATAGGTAGGGCTTTGTAGGAGATAGACCGCAGCCTCTAGGGTCAAAGATATGGAAATTGAGCCCATTGTAGAATCTCTGGTCTCATTCCTAATTCTAGCTAGCCAGTAAACAGACAGCCATCCTTGAGGATGAGCCCCTCCCAACTGAAAGTGGGCTATCTCAGTGCCAACTGTGCAAGAAATCTGGGCAGCCATTTCTCTGCCCCCTGTGCCTATGCAGGTGCTTTCCTTTACCAACTCTGTCCCTCTGCAGGGCAGCGGCCTGCCTCTCTGCCCATGACCTGCACCATGCAGGCCTCTCTTAGCAAACCTGCCCCTCAGCGGGTCAGCTCTTTCTGCCCGCTTGTATCTGTGCAAGTGTCCTTTACTTCCTTGTCCTAATAAACCTGTTCTTTAAGTATAACTGAGTCTCTGTCATGGAGAAACTTGTCACATGCCGCTGAAGGGAGCTCTGGTGAAACCTTTCCCAGAGTGAACCCAAGGACCCCGCTCCACTCTCAAATCCATCGACTCTAAAAACGACATCATATGGGGCCCAACACGTGTGAATTTTTTGCGGCGTTGGTAATATTCTCCAGTTTATCCTTGTGCTCTTACGCACACTCTTCTTTGGGAAATTGGTGCTCAGGGACTGTTTGTTCACCCCTCACAGACTGAGGGACTCAGGACAAGGCTACTCTTTGGCGGGTCCTAAAACGTGGGGAAACGGCCTTCCAGTTGCCCTAGGCCCGAATGGGTGAGTGCCTTGTCCCTCTCTGCCACCTTCTCTTGATAATCATTTTTCTCGTTCTCTGAGAGGTACTGGTGCTTGGCGACTGTTTGTCTGCCCCTCATGGATTGCGGTACTCAGGCCAAGGCTACTCTTTGGCGGGTCCTAAAACGTGGGGGAACAGCCTTCCAGTTGCCCTCAGCCCGACTGGGTGAACACCTTTCGCCCCTCTTTTTGTCTCGTTATCTCACTGATCTGTCTCAGTCCAGCCACTATTCCCTCTACTTTGGGAACAGGACCAGCTCCTGAGTTCCTTTTTCAAACCAGGTCTCATTCTTGCCACTAACAATAATGGGAATGGTTCAGCCAGTTAAAAGGTCATTAGGGCCGACTGTCACTTTCTAAATAAGACTCCCGTTAAAGCATGAGTAGGTGTGCATCCTGGATTAGCTCTAGTCCCGCCAATCGCAAGACAAAGGGTGCAACAATTCTGGAATTTGTACTAAGAATTCCACATGTCCCACCCCGTGGCTCCCCAACTGTTAGGATTATATCATGCGACCTGGACCTGCTTCTTCACAATTCTCTGGTGCTCTTTCTTAACTCTTGACTACACCTTTTACTGCTTCCCTTTTCGTCGTTATAAGCCGCAAGCCAACACATTTTAAGTAGCCAGTAGCTCCTCCTGATTCTACCAGTCAGGTGAGATTTCCCTTCTACGATCTCTCACTCTCTGTATCCCTGTCTTCTAAGTGGCTTCCTATGTCACCAAAACTTTCATAGTCTCTTCCCTTGTTATGGGGATCATATTTTCTCTCCTTGGTCTGTAAGTAGACCCAAGTCTTTAATTCGAGGTTCATCTCTTCCTTCACTGTAATTTATCTTAATCTACTGTTCATCTTAAATCCTAATATTTTCTACAACTCAGGCCAGGCTGTCTATTCCCTTTTGCCTGCTTGCTCATTTGCTCACCCTCACTCATTCAGGGCTGGGAAGGTGGGGGGGCAATGGTACGCCCAGACAGGCCCATTTGTATAACAATGCTTGTCTTAAACATTACACCCTGGGACCTAAAATATTTTATTAGGACAGCAGACTTACAGGATGTCTTCCCGTCAAAAGTGCCATAAGGTTAAATAAGGCTCAGCAGCTAATAAACTAGTTAAAGCTCTAAAGAGTGTCTCTTTGTTTTGGTTAATGTCTCTCCTTTCACCTTTAAAATTTTCACAGACTTCACTTGTTTTCCAAGTTATTTAGGTCATCACAATTTTTTTTTAAATTTGGTAACTCCTGAAGTGAGGCTATTACATATATTTGTATAATCACTAAATTGTTTTGTCACAGCTTGTATTCCATACTGGATTCTCCCAATCTCCTAATTTTTTAAATTGTCAGGCTTTCTTTTTTTCAAATGGTACCAATGGCCTTTATTGGTGGCAACAGGAAGTGGAGGGGGTGGGGATTTGACAGTTCCAGTTCCTAGGGAGGTTCCAAAGGCGTGATAGAAATTCTCAAAAGGAAAATTGCCAAACTTGAGGTTCATCCTTTGCACTGAATTCTAACAAACGCATAGTATAACGTGTATACCATTATATCATTTAGAAAAGTTTCACCATCCTGTAGTATCACCTGTATTTCACCTTTAAAACTACTCCCTATCCCTCCACCAAAAAACAAACAAACAAAAAACCATTCAGGCAACCACTGATCTTTTTACTATATCTATGGTTTTGTACTTTCCAGAGTGTCACACAAATAGAATAATACAGTATGTAGTCTTTTAAAGTTGGCTTCTTTCACTTAGTAATATGTGTGTAAAATTTATTCAAGTATTTACATAGCTCAGTAGTTCATTCTCTTTTATTGTGGAATAGTTTTTTATTATATTGATACACTAATTTGTTTATACATTCACTTAGTACAGGCATCTTGGTTGTTTCCAGCTTTGGCAGTTCTAAATACAAGTGTTATAAACATTCTTGTGCAAATTTTTCTGTAGACATAGGTCTTCAAATAAGTTGGATAAATATCTATAGTAGAGTGACTGCTGGATAGCTTGGGAAGGCTATGTTTAATGTTGTAAAAAACTACCAAACTAGAATCCAAAGTGCCTGCGATGTTTTTAATTCCCATCAACAATGAATGAAATTTTTTATTATTCCATATTCTTGCCAGCTAGTCTTTGGGATCTTAGCCATCCTAATGGGTGTATATTTGGTATCTCATTGTTTTGATTTTACTTCCCTCCTGACAAATGTGGTGAACATGTTTGCATATGATTATTTGCCTCTGTATGTCTACTATAGTAGGGTGACTTTGGGCCTTTGCTACAAGCTTATCTGTTCTTGATGGCAGCAGATGAGAACACAGGTCAGGAAACCCACATATGGGGCCAGGAACAAGACTTTGTTACAGTGACAGGCGATACACAGGTAAAACAGCATTATCTGTCCGGCTGGCCTGGAGGAAGCAGCCTAGCTCAGGGGCACAAGTGGCAACAGCCAGTGCTGGCCCAGTCAGTGGCAGACTCTTTGGGCTTCCTTGGACGGGGTCTCTTGGCCCCAGAGGCAGCAGTGGCAGCAATAGTGTAGCAGTGGCAACAGCAGCAGCAGTAGCAACAGTGGCAGCACCCAGCTGCCCCCCCTCCTGTTGGGGGGAAAAGGAAGTCTGCAACAAACTCCACAGAAAGGTTTATGGACCCCACCTCAGACCAAAGAGATCCAAGACAGTAAGTGCTACTAATCCCTTAATTCCATCATCATCATCATCCCGAAGAGAGGATTACTGGGAACTGAGGGGTGGAGTTAAGCAGACAGGTTGGCTATATAACCAGAGTTTTGGACTTTGGGGGTCTCTTGGCTTCTCGCCGGGCTACAGCGTGCCATTGGGGGTTTCCAGCTCTTCGGATCTGGTAGGACGTATTTGGAAATTTCTCTTTTATCCCTGAGTTATTCATTTTTTTATTTGCCTTCCTTTTGGTAAATCTTTTATTTATCTTTTTGTGAGTACCTGCAATTGTTCTTATTATAAGTCCTTTTTAAGCGCATGGGTGAGAACCCACAGTCAGGCACCCCACTGCATATCAGGGTTGCCCTGTAATACTCCTCGGAGCTCTATTAGCTTTTCCATGATACAGACAAAGCTGGCATGGGGCCAGGTTTAAGTCTAATGTATTTAGGGGTGTTAGAATTATACATCAATGTTACAAATTACTTACCGCTCTCCACACATGTGGACTGCATCTCAAGCCTGCATGTCACCAGCTAAGCACCTGTGCTAGAAGTTTGCAGCAAAATCAGCCTGAGAAACTGAGAAAACTGTTGTTTTCGCTTGTCCTACAGGTGTCTATTCATAATTTTTTGCCTCCTTTTTTTTTTTTTTCCAATTGGATTGCTTGTTCTCTTACTGATAAGTTTTGGGAGTTCTTTATATATTTTGGATAAAAGTATTTTATAAGATATCAGCCCTCCATTACTCTTTATTTAAATCCAACAATTCTATGTTGGGCAGGTACTACTTAAAATTTAAAGGTGTAAGGTGTTTAGAGAGAGAATACAAAGATGAAGAATGGCTCTTTTTCATAGAAGCTTATAATGAGGGCATTAGAGGAATGTGTGATAAAGTAAATAGTTCCTTAAAAGAGAACATATAAGTACCATATAATGATGTAGCCAACACATGATACCAGACTTGACAGGAAAACAAGAGGTGTGAAGGGAGCTTGATAATGTAACATCATAGAAAACAGCTGCCAGGACAGTAGAGAGAGAATAATCACTCTGAAATGTGGTGTTCAAGTGTAAAAGTTAAATGATCCTGTTTCATAGCTGGATGAGAGAAAGAAATCTGTTTGGCATTATCAGAAAAACTTGTGGCTTTACAGTTTAAATGACTTTCTCTCTATGGAAATGACAAAAGAATGTGTCATTTGGAAAGCAAAAGTATAAATTAATCATAAAATAATGATGCAGTGGAATGTAAATCTGATCATATCAGTGGACCTGAGAATAATTAAAAAAAAAAAAGATTAAAAATCAAAATTGTTGAAGTCTGAAAGCATCCTACCCAAAGCAGGCCAGGCACCCTGACAGCACAGGCTTTGTGAATTTTCTGTTAGCAGAACTGTTGCAATTTTAGCCTCGGACTGAAAAGTTCTTTTCTCCCTCAAATGTCTCATCTCATATGCCTGAAATTTTTTGTGGGGATAACAGCCTTTCATTCTCTAATAAACACTTGGATCAAACTGCAAAACAATGGCTCTATCATCCAGTGATAAAATTTTACAGAAAGGTATGCATGACTGAGATCAGATTTTTTTTCTTAGTGTACATTGAGACAAGTGACATCATAATGGAGACATGCTAGAAGAAAAAGAAAGAGATTGGAGATGGTGTTTAGGGAAAGAGGGAAGTGAAAGTCCAACCCCCCCCACCCCACCCCCACCCACCCCCCCACCCCCGCCTTAGTTTTACCGTGACAATTATTAACTCTTAGCTTTTGTGCCTACTTATGCTTGTTTTTACTGTAAATGCCCTAAGGTTTCACCATAAGAACATGTGGAAAGTTTCTTATCTAGAATCTGAAGCAAAATCATTAGCAATGTTATTATTTTAATAAAGATTTATTTTTTATTTATTTATGCACACAAGAACTGGGGTCTAGGCCTGAGGTGTGGGGTGGAGGGGAATGGTGGTGTTAGAGGATTCACCAGAGACAAAGTGGGGAGCAAAATAGGCAGATCTACTGAAATACACTGCTGAGGTGAGAAGCAGGTGAGACAGGAGAGGTCTGCTGTGCCATATGGGTTAGCTCCCTGGTCAGAGATGGAACTCATGCCAAAATGGCTGGTGATAGATTGTTAGCACTGAGACTTTAACCCTTGAGCCACCAGGGAGGCCCATTTTCAAAGGCAAACATACTGAACTCAATCATGAAAGGCAGTTAAACAGATAAAAAAATGCAGGTGTGGCTTTGCTTTGTAATTGATAATGACTGAACTTAAGGAAATAGATTGCTTAAGCAATGAAGTCTCCTTTTATAGTAATTCTCAGTGAAGAATACTGTAATATTATTCTTTGAGAAGACATCATTTTCTCTGTATGATAACTCAATAGTAGTAAACAACTGATGTTCCTAAAAGTACATTTTGGGTGCTTTGACTATCTTGCCTCTTCCATGCATTCCCCAGCTTTTAAGGGAAAGCATTTCGTTTTTATAGGAAATAAAAGAGAAACTCTTCTGTGGAAATTCCTAGACATTTTTGCACACTGCCTATTCATCATGTTTTCAAAGAAACCACCAAACAGTAGTGTTCTTGGAAGTCAGGACAGTCTATCATATGATTTAGATGGCAAAGTGACAGTAAGAAATTGAGAAAAATCATGAGATGTGATCCAGACAGTAGGAAAAATCTTTGTGACCCAAGATGCCAGACTTGCTAACAAAATTCTCATTTTGTATGTTCCTTTATTTTCCACTTCATAGTTTCCTATTGTTTAAAATAAATCACAGGATTATTTTTAAAATAAGCAAATAAATGTATACCTACAATGTCAGGGCTATCATTCTAGAAAATTCTCCAGGAGGACTATCAAATTGATACACTGAAGAGTAGGCTCTGATTTACCATATCACCAAAGAGATAATAAAGATCTTTTAGAATAACCAGTCCCTCCATCCCTCCCCCCCCCACACACACCAAATTTAACATTAGTTATGGCCATAACCCTGATATATCTTTTGTGGTTTTGAGACTGGTTTGTGAGAATGGAGATTGTGGGGGTGGTTTTTGCAATTGATAAATGGTGATAGTTACTATAACAATTAATGACAACACATTGAGTCACAACTCACCTCTGCTGTTGGATTCTTAGATCTCCCTGAGGAAATCCCCAAACTCACAAGAAAATTAAGCAAGGCTTCAATAGAAATGGAAATGAGAAAACACCAAGTCAATATATAGATACTGACACAAATATGGTGAGAACATAATTCATTTTTCAGCTAGAAAGAAGTAGGTTGCATAGCTTCTAAGCCATTAAACTATGCATGTAAAAATGCAGAGATAATGTTTTCTGTGGATGCAACAGAGTTACCCTGTTTATGCAATTTACAAATTACTGGCATTTTCACCCATATCGCTGGCTTTAAATATTTTCTCCCATTTACCTATTATTTATTCACTAGACCTTCATTTTGGAAGTCTCTAAGAAGTGGATGACAAATCATTATTTTCTCCTTGAGCTACTGTACCTTTGTGTCCCATCTCCTCCACCCTTTCCCCTATTCCTCTAGTAACCATTATCTTCTTTTCTGCCAAGTTCAAATTTTTATTTTTTTTTTATTGTTTATATGCAATTGTATTTTTGGGTGTTTATATTCTGCAGATGAGCAAAACTATCTGAAATCTGTATTTCATTTGTTGGCTGATTTCATTCAACATAATAACCTAAAGGTCCTTCCATTTTGTGCCATATGTCACTATTTCATCTTTCTTCACAATTGTATAATATTCCACTGAATATCCCATAGTTAAAAGTATCTGTTGAAGGGCACTTATGTTGGTTCCATGATTTGGCAACTGTGAACAGTGCTGCATAGGTGTACATAGATCTTTTCATGTTAAATATTTCATGTTATTTGGATAGATACTTAATAGCGGTATTGCTGGGTCAAATGGGATTTCTATTTTTATTTTCTTGAGACACTTCCATATTGTTTTCCACAGGGGCTATACCATTTTGCATTCCCACCATGTTGGAAGTTCCTTTTTCACTCTAACCTGGGCAACACTTATTAATTCCATTCTTTTTATATGGGCCATTCTCACAGGGGTGAGGTATCTTAGTGTGGTTTTAATTTGCATTTCTCTTACAATAAGTGATGTTGAACATTTTTCATGTGTCTGTAGGCCATTAGAGAAATGTCTATTTAGGTCTTTTGCCCATTTTTTTTAACTGAGTCATTTGTTTCTTTGTTGTTGGATTGTGTAAGTACTTTGTAAATATTGCAGATAAACCCCTTATCGGTTGTATGGTGTGTAAATATTTTTTCCCATTCTGAAGGTTGCTTTTTTGTTTTTGTGATGGTTTCTTTTGAGGTACAAAAGCTTTTAAGTTTGATATAGCCCTTCTTGTTTATTTTTGCTTTCATTTCCCTTGCTGGTGGGGTTGTATTCCCAAAAACATCTTTGTAGTAGATGTCCTGTAGTGTGTCCCCAATATTTTCCTTCAAGTACTTTACGGTTTCAGTTCTTATGTCCAAATCTTTAATCCATTTTGAGTGAGCTTTCATTTATGGGGTTAGATATGGGTCTTGCTTTATATTTTGCATGTGGCTATCCATGTTTCCCAACACTATTTATTTAAAAGGTGATATTTCCTCTACTGTGTAGTCTTTATTCCTTTGTTGAAATTAGCTGTCTATATTGATATGGATTTATCTCTGGTCTTTCTATTCTGTTCCATTGGTCTAAGTTTCTGTTTTTGTTTCAGTACCATATTGTTTTGATTAGTGTTACTGTGTAATATTCTTTAAAGTCAAGTGTGATGCTTTCTATTTTTCTTCTTTACTCTTGAGGTTGTTTTAGCTATTTAGGGCTTTTTGTGGCTTCCTATAAATTTGCTAAGTGTTCTATCGCCTTAAAAAAGTCATTGATATTTTGATAGGTATTGTATTAAATCTGTAAATTGCTTTGGATAATATGACCATTTTTATGATGTTAACTTTTCCTACACATGATCACAGGATCTTTTATTTCCTTTAACAGAGTTTTATAGTTTTTATTATACAAGTCCTTCGACTACTTCATTAAGTTTATTCTCAGGTATTTCATTCTTTTGTGATTGTAAATGGAACTGTATTCTTTATTTTCATTTTTCTGATACATTGTTTACATATGGAAATGCAACTGATTGTTGTGCTTCACTTCTTTTCCAATTTGGATTCTTTTCATGTCTTTTTCTTGCCATATTGCTTCAGTTAGGAATGTGTTGAATAACAATGGTGATAATAGACATCCCTGTCTTTTTCCTTATCTCAGTGGAAATCCTTTCAGCTTTTCACCATTGAGAACAGTATTGGCTGTAGGTTTGCCATATATGGCTTTTATAATTTTTAGATAGTTTCCATTTGTTTTTTAGAGGATAAATGGCTATTGGATCTTGTCAAATCATAAATGGATATTGGATCCACTTTTTAACCATAAATACATAAATGAATATTGGATCTTATCAGATTTTTTTGGCATCTATTGAGATGATCATGTGATTTTGTCTTCTTTTTGTTGATCTAATAGATGACAATGATTGATTCAGTATGTTGAATCAGTCTTGTATCTCTGGAATGAAGCCTACTTGATTCTGGTGGATGATTCTCATGATATGCTGCTGTATTCAGTTGGCTAGGATTTTGTTGAGAATTTTTGCATCTACATTCATCAGCAATATTGTGCACCTAACACTATAACTGCCCGCAATGGCCATCACTGCTCTGCCCTTGCCTCAGCTGCCTCTTCTGTAGGGCTGGGATATATAAGAGCTGTTGGTTTGCCTTTCTGGGGCATTTGTGAGTTCACTCTCAAGTCCTTCTTTCTGGTGTAGCATATTTTATGGAGTCTGGCCTGGCTTCACCTGCCTTTTTAAGAATCTCTTCTACAAAGGGCAAAGGAGGGGGCTTACAGTGGCTAAGCCATCTGTAGGGGCAGGAAGGCACAGGGAGCATGTTCTCTTTGGAGCTGCTCAGACGGGTGTAAAGGAGGAATCTTGGAGCCCTCAGTGGCTTTTTAGGCTTTTAATGATCTTTGGTAGAGAGGCAACCAGGTACAAGGCAGGCTACAGGGCCAAGGGGGCCATCAGGCATGCGTGCAGGCCCGCAGGGGTCTATTATTGATGGAAGGGAGGAAAATCCTGTTAACTCTTTCGTTTACCCTACACCATCCCAATTGCAGGGTTCCCAATTTCCTGGGTCAGAGTCTGCCCCCCACTGCCCTGGATAAGCCAGGCCCACCCCCTTACCAAGGAAATCCCTCAACGGAATTTCACAATGCCCTGGGTTTCACTCAGGGTGGTTTGGGAAGTGGACCACAGCCCAGACATGCTCCCCCTTGCCTTCTCTTATTCTTTCCCCTCAGCAGTCACCTATCTTAGTGTGTGAACTCCCTGGGGAAGTTCTAGCTAGTTCAAAGCATCTGAATTTTTCTAGGAGTGCATATCGGTGTTTTTTCTCTAGTTGTTTTTGAGGGAGAGGGTGATTGCAACCTCTATTCTTCCATGTTGTGGGTGGATGACAAATTAAAGAGCATATCTCAGTAACCTAAGTTGTTTTGTCACACAGGCCACAGAATGACTCGAGGCCACCTTCTTATAATGTGCGTTTATAACTTCAAAGTCTTTAGATAATAAAAGCAATAATGGGCTAGGATAAAGTTTGAGTGAACCTCCTAATAGTGCCCTGCTCCTATTCTTTCCCACATCAGCTGATAAGCTGTCTTTACAATTTTGTTAGGCCAAAGGTATAGAAATTGAGCACAAATACTCTTTTCAACTGTTCCTGTTTTGTGGCACATAAATTCTTTCATTTCTAGCAGCTGAAAATAGCCCTTCTTAATTACTCCATTCCAACCTTGGTATTTAGCGGTCTTTGTTAATTTATAGTGTTACGGAAAAAAAAATTCTAAAATTTGGAAATAAGAAGATTACTACATAACTTTTCAAAACCATACAAGAATATTACCTAACAAACCCACATACTAAATCTCTCTCTAAGGGATGGAATTTTGTTTTGTTTTGTTTTGTTACTGATGATGGCCAGTCTCTGTGAAGTTAGATGTTAATTTGTAGAGAATTGATAAGTGTAAATTATTTTTATCCACTAGTCATACAAATAATTTCTGTCCTATAGAATAAAATAACATTTTGTGTTACAATTTTGCTATCTCATGTAATGCTTATAAATTTTTATCTAACTTTAAAATCTAGTTCCATTATATTTTTCCTACTGTCTACCAATATCTCGTATTTCTTCCTTTGAACAAGTTTTATAATCCTTCTAGTACCCTCAGTAGTGAATTAAATAACTCATTTGATACTTTCTCACTATGTATATATAAAAGTCATTATTTTAAAATAATTTAAAAGTGTATTTTGATAATAATAACATGAGTCTATTACTTGAGTAACTTATTCTTTCTGGGAACGTAAAATGTCTTTCCTCTTACTGTTCTTTAGAAATTTCTCTTTAGTTCCTCCTCAAAAAAAAAAAAAAAAAAGCAACAAAGCTTTTCAATCCCCATTTCATGGCAGTTGAACTTTATTCAAAACTAAAATATTCAACCCCCCAAGAAAAGAGGGAAAATGTGGGGCCTGAACTGAGTGGTTCTACTTTAGCATCGAGAAAGAAAGATGCTTCCCTACAAAAGTCAAGATTTCTTCAATATAAAGCAGTGTACAATGTTTTATAAGCTGCATATACAGTGTGAATGACAACTTATAGTCTAGTAGTCACAAAGGAATTATACTTGGTATCACAAATTGCACAAATGGAACTTTTTTTACACAAATGAAACATTTTTTTTTAAAGATTTATTTTTTTATTTATTTTTATTTATACATACAAGCTGGGGTACAGGCCAGAGGTATGGGGCGGCGAGAGGGTTCACCAGAGACAGAGCGGGTAGCAGAACAGGCAGATCAGAAATACACTGCTGAGGGTAGCAGCGGGTGAGGCAGGAGAGGTCTGCTGCACCATGTGGGACTCTCCCCCGGCCGGGCGTCAAACTCACGTCCCCGCTGCCGACAGCTCCACAGCGCAGCACTTAACCGCTGCACCACCAGGGAGGCTCCAAATGAAACATTTTTATCCTAAATAATGCAGGAATGTAATTGAAGAAAATACAGTTTATGAGAAAATACTGTGTGCTCTTGGGGCAACAAGTGAATTAGAAGTTTAAGAAGGAAAAAATCATTAGAATAACGTTGATAAGAAAAGTAATATTGAGTTCTCAGATGCAAAGACAAAATGGGATCTGTGGTGGAATTTAAGGTGTGACAAACAATTGAAGAGCTGAAGAAGGTTGTGATAACACTTGGTGCACTTAACTACAAATGAATAGGGATATTTAGGAATCTAAGTAATCTAATTTTAAATAAGGCTAAATTAATGATCTTGTCTGTAGAAGGGACCTATACCAATCTAACATATATTCTGGTACAATTTTTTATGTACTGGGACTTCTTAATTAAAGGTTTTAGTTTTTTCAGTTTCAGCATAGCTACCTATTATGTACCAAGTATAAGCTAGAACTTATGACAATATAAACTTATGCATTGTTCTTTCTTTCAAGGATCTCGCATTTTGTGGAATAAGTAGATTTGCTGCATTAGAATTTAGAAAGGAATGTGTGCTATTACCATGTGAAAGCCAACTAATACACAACTTTAAATATAGCAAGTTTAATAATGTAATTTTTGGAGATATCATTAAATGAATATAAAATCATAACCTTGACTCTTTCACTGGTTTTCTCTTTTATATTTCATGTTATCTGAAATTTCATGAAAACGTAAAGTTTAGTATAGTCTAAAAATTATTTAACTCCACAAACACTTTTGGAGTTTTATTATCTATCACAAATTTTACTGGGCGGTATAGTTGGGAATGCAAAGTTGAATGATTAGTCCATGGTCCTGCCCAAACCTTGTTCATTTACTAACAGGAAAGAAATACATAAATAACCAGATGACAATTCTAATTGTTAAGTTCTCTAACAGTTTTGGAAATCAAGTCTTGTGAGAGCATAACTGGGAGATACTTCCTGAGAGAATGAGAGGGCAACATGGAAGAAGTGATATTTAAATTGAATCTCTTTTTTTTAAAGATTTATTTGTATTTATTTATGCATATAAAAACTGGAGACTAGGCCAGAGGATTCACCAAAGACAGAGTGGGGAGCAGAACAGGTGGATCTACTGAAATACACTATCAGGAGACCATTTAGAAAAACTGGGAAAATTTGAACAAATTTGTGAGAGAAAGGAGAGTAAATAGTCAGGAAAACTAAGACAACTGATGAAATTCTAGAGAAGTTAAGAATGAGCAGTAACCAAGTTAATAATTGCCAGCATGGGTGACGCTTCAGACATCAAGCCCCACTCTAAGGAGAATTAGAGTAAAAGTGAGGGCTGGTCTAGATAGATACAATTATGAAGAAAGGACAGTTATGTTTATATTCTCTTAAAGCAGTGAGGAATATCATTTGCTGAAAATGTTGGGGAGAAATCAACCACAGGAGGTGGGAGACTTAATGATTGCTACTGCCATTCGTTTACGTTCCTTCTGGTGTCCACACATTGATTTCTGTTTAAGGACCCTCCTACCCCTACCCTCCGGCCTCCATCTCAGTCCATGCATTTTATGAAAAGTTGAATTAACTCTAGATGTGTGACTCAAGATCAGTCAATCCAAATATCACATTTCCCTGCACAAAATGATTGACACAGGGAGAGATATGCATCTTAATGGGAATAAAATGAGATTTTTGCTGGAAAATTCAATAGAAGCACTTAGGAGCAAAGAGGGACTGAGATCACCAGCAATACTCCTGATCCTACATGGATCCAGGCATGTACCATGAAGGTGGAGCCAAGAGATCTGGGCTTGGTGACTGACACAGATCCTGGGTTTGACTATGCTTGAGATGAATTCTCAACTGAAATATTGTGTAAAATAGTCAATTGATTAACTTTTCTGGGCAGCTAGTTTAGGCTGGGGTTTCTTATACTTAAAACAAGAAAATTACGGGCCTCCCTGGTGGCGCAGCACTTTGGAACTCTTGGCAGCGGTGGCGCGAGTTCGAGTCCCGGCCAAGGGAGATTCCCACATGGTGGGGCAGACCTCTCCAGCCTCGCCCGCTGCTCCCCTCAGCAGTGTATTTCCATCTCTCTGCCTGTTCTGCTCCCCACTCTGTCTCTGGTGAGCCCTCTCACCGCCCCATGCCTTGGCCTGTACCCCAGCTTGTATGCAGAAATAAATCTTAAAAAAAAAAAGAAAAAAACAACGACAAGAAAATTACAACTGACAGAGGAGAAAAGGCCAGAAGCAGTGATTGCAAGAGTGAGTGAAAGAACTCCCTATGGAGGAAAATGTATTACTAATCAGAAATAAGACACCAATAAATTAGCAAAATTAACACCTTGACATTTTCATAATTTCCAGAAGGAAAAACGAAGATCTCTTGACTGTAGTTCTCAGGATGATTTGGGCTTCTAAATTTCCTATCAATAAATAAAGCAATCACAGAAATATCAGATTTCACGAGCTTGCCACTTTATATAACACTAGTAGATGAAGGTGTTTTATTGTTTATTTAAACACTACTAAAAATAAACACTCACCATGGCAAATCTTGTTTCATTTATAAGATAAACAAGACCACAGAATTTGCATTGCCAAAGCTTGTTATGGCCACACTGCAGAAACTGATGGTATAGACTGTTCCACAATACCCTGTGCTTCAATATAAATTCCCACTTCTTTCTTCTTTCATTTCTCCATCCATAAATATGCTTTTAGTGTGTAGGAAAGACTCATTATTTGATCAAAAACTATGGATAAAATGAAAAGCAAGTAGATACAGTGCTTTGTCCTCATGGACCCTACAGTCTAATGAAAGAGTCATATAATAAGTAACCACAGACACACACACAATATTACAACTGTAAAAGTTTTATAAGGAGAAGACATTGTCCTATTAGTATATGGAAACAAAAATTTATAATACTTATCCTTATATGCAACCTACTCTGACATTTTTCTATTCCATGACTGTTCTATTTACTTTAAAAAAAAAGACCCTATTCATAATTTCCTAAATTTATTTCAAATCCTACAGTCACAAGGGAGTTTAACTTCATCACTAATGTCAGGTGTGCCTTCCTTAAGGAAGTGATAATTGAGTTGTGGGCAAAAGTTGAGGAACAGATAAAGAGATGAAAGAGTATAGGAGACAGTTACAGAGGATGATGTAGCAAGTACAAAACATGGGGACAAGGAGAAGTAGGCGTGCATTTGAGACTGAAGGAAGGTCAATGCTTGATGGCTGTCCAGAAAGGAAGGGGTGTGGTGCCTGATGAGGTAGACAGCTAGAAGACAAACACCAGGCAGGATCTTGCAAGTCATATTGAAGATGTTGCCTTTGAGAACAATGACAGGGCATTGAAGATTTAGTCTTTGAAACAATTATGGTAAACTACTTGTGCAAAAATAGGGGTAAGGATGGATGTGGGTAGAACACTTAGGATAAACAAAAAAAACATAGCTTTGATATGAGTAGATGGCAGTGAATATGGTGAAAAGTGACCTCTTATGAATAAAATTAATGCCTATTATCACATGAACAGAATGGTTTATAACATTAAACACACATCAGTTTCTATATAAGCAATTACGTAGGGAAGTTGATTGCAATATAGATTCCTAGGCTCTATTCTTGAAGGATTTTGATTTATGAGTCTATGGTAGAGCTCTGTTATGTGTGTATATTTTTAACCCCCATGAACATCCTGATGTTCTACTAGGATAGCAAACTATTAAGAGTATGCTTCTCTTCTTTATTCTATACTCACCCCATAGGTGGCCTAGTGTAATTTGTTTTATAAATTCCATGCATGTGATAATCACTCCTAAATTTATATATTTCCTACCTTGCGATCTTTCCACCTATTGTTCTCATTCTGGAATACTTCTTTCCTGATCTTATAAAGCTTGTATTTCATAGCTTTGTTCACATATAATTATATTATAGTCCTTCAATAACTCTACATAATACATACATATAGGACACATGTGTGTTTTATATGTACATATTTTTTATATACAAATATGTGTGTACATATATTATTTACTTGTCAACCCCCAGTAAAATGACTGGTCCTTGAGAAGAGAAAGTTTGTTTAGCTTATTGTTCTAATTTTATTATGGGGAGAATTGTCAGTACCTAGTAGAAGCTCAAAAAATAGTTAATGAATGAAATATTGGCAAAGGGATAGAAGAGGTGAGACACAGGAAGAAATGAATAGAGATGATGGTAAGCATACACAGCTTACCACCTGACACACCTGCTCCACCACTGGAAAATGTTAAATCCCATCCTTCATGGCAGGTGAAGTTTTCATATGTAAAGTGGACCTTAGAAAAGGCAAGAGAGATTATGAGACAGTAGTTACCTGTATTGACTCTACTGTTAGATGGGCTGATTTTGAAATCTACTTCTGCCACATTCCTGCGTGACTTTAGCAAGTCATTCAACCTCTATACAACTCTACATGCTTATCCAAAAATGAACTAATTGAGATTCTTATTGTGAGGATTAAATAAAGATAATTCATAAATGTAGTTGTCACTAAATATTAGCTGTTGTTTTTTATTATATGAGAGGGTAAGAGTGGTTAGTGGTAGGTTAATGAAAGAAAAGAATAGGATTCAAAGAGCCAAGACATTGAGCTTAGTCTGCACCAAATATTTAGATAACTAATGTCTTCCTTACTTATTAAAATGTGTGTGTAGAATAAGAGGTAAATAATGCCAATGGTCACAGTCTTTCCAGTGTTGACCTAATTAGACTTGCAAGTTTCCTGAACAGAGGTAAGTCCTAATCAGATCAAATGCCAGATAAAAAGAGGAAGACAGTTGAAAAAAAATGAAAATCCTGATTCAGCAGAGGATTTAGTGCGTCATGTTACACCACATCCTGTTATTTTTGTAGGCCATTAACCAGTATCGTGTGTCCTAGAAGCATAAGGAGAGTTAAGACTTTACTCAATATCAGCAATCATTGCCTGCATTTGTCAACACAGCCATCAATGGTGAAGATAAGTACAAGCGAGAATTCTTATAACCTCAAAAACTGGAGAAACAATAAATGAATTATAGCATTATGAAGATAAAGATTTATATTTTATATTCAATTACAATAATGAGATAATAACTCTCTAAGAAAATGTTTTTGTATATTTGCTGTGTTATTTCTGTATTCTTCCCATTTCCCAATGTGCCTTTTCTAGATTGGTTTACATATCCTAACCATACCATCTAAGATTTCTATGATTCATAAGCGTGCTTGAATAGATTTGAAGTCAATTCATAATTTTAGTATTTATGAAAACATGAAATACTAAGCTTTGTATCACAGGTATCAGCATGATTAAGGCAACTGGGTTGGCGAAACCTCTCAGAAATGACAGATCTCAAACATGGAAATGCGCATTTGGGTATTAATATTGCTTTCATTGGGGATCTCCAGTTTGGCACTCCAACATCACGTACTGCCAGATCAACAGACAACTCATTATTACTTCCGTCAGTAAGTATAAGGGGTTTTCCAAAAGCCCTGATGTTGGATTAGTTGGTCAGTAACAAGGGAATCCTTAAGTCAGACACCGCAGCAGAAAATTCTCATTGTTAAACATGAAACAAGTGTTTCAATGTAAAATAAAGGTTTGAATCAAGTCTGCTGTGTGAATCTGGGGAAAGGTATCTCTTTTGAAGATGAACGGAGCAAAGGTCTTGTACAGATCATCTGAGAGAAAGAAGGTTAGCACTATGCCTGATTGTATGGGCAACTGCAGCTTAAATAAAGAACCATCAACCTGTCAACTAAAGTTACAACAAGAAGAGCCTTACAGCTGAATGGATCAATTCTTTTAGCAAGTTGTCCTGTGATAAGAAGTAAAAGGAAAAAGTGAGAGACGTTACTTTCATGATTAGGAAGAAAGTCTCAGAGCATGTTAACTCCTTGCATAAGGCAAAATATGGGCCTAGCACTGAGGAAGACAAAACAAAAGGCAAGTATAAGCACACTACCACAACAGATTATCTCTACACAATGCTGATCTGGATCCTGATACAACAAACATAATGGGTCAACTTATTGATTGTTGGAAACTAACACCCCTGATAATAGTTTATGATAAGGGAGCATGTAATGACATGAGTCATTTCTAGGGCATAAAAGACTTTGTTACTTAATGGCATTCATAGTCCTAATGTCCACCTAGTTTACTATATACTTATGTTTAAGGTTGTAAGCATTGTGTACTTCAGGGTCATACAGTATCTCAGGCATAGAGGAGGAAAGGGAAGTCACATTTCCTACCTCACTACCCCTATGTAGAATTAATGGAAGCATCCATCCCATGTCTGCCAAACTGAACCAAGGAGCTCTGTGAGTTAAAAGGACTGAAAAGTTCATATTGACCCCTACTATGCCTGCTGGTCTGACAATTCCATGTAGAGATGATGGGCAGCTGTTAAACTACCTTTCTATATCAGCACCCTTAGATTAATACTTAATATTTGAAAGGGAGGGAGGCTTAAGTGTTGTGGGAACTGTTCAAGGTGGCAATGGAGGAGGATCTCTGGTAACTAATCCATAAGTCAGTACCTATGGTCACCAAATTTAAAACAATAAAATGTTTCTCTGGTTAGAAGCACCTATATGCCTTTACTAGATTGGTAAATATCCTTATCACACTTAAGATTTCTATGCTTAGATTTCCTTAGCTTTCTAGGCACACTATTCTGAAGTTCAGGCTATAGTTCAGGGCCAGTGATTGGAGAGGTTTTACTGTTCATGATAGGATCCGTCATATATTAAAAGTCATGATTGTAGTTACAGAACTACACCTTTCTGGAAGTAGAATAAACCATCCTGGAGAAATATAGGAAAAAGAATAAATTAAAAGAGGAAACTGGTAAAAATCAGACAACAAAGCCCTCCTCTAGAGGTTTTCCAAAAACCAAAAATATATAGAAAATATAGATAAAACACTTCATGACATACATATCAATAACATCTTTAAAGACTCATCCCGCAAAACAAAGAAAGTGAAGGAAAAGATAAACAGCTGGGATTACATCAAACTAAAAACCTTCTGTACAGCAAAAGAGACATTAACCAAGACAAAGAGACACCCTACTGATTAAGAGAAAATTTTTGCACACACTACAACTGATAAGGGGCTGATTACAAAGATATATAAAGAGCTCACATGACTCAACAAAAACAAAGTAAACAAGCCAGTCAAAAAATGGGCAGAAGAACTTAAAAGACACTTCTCCAAAGAGGAAATGGGAATGACCAATAGGTGTATGAAAAAACATTTAACATCACTTATAATCAGAGAAATGCAAATCAAAACGACAATGAGATACTACCTTACACCAGTGAGAATGGCATATATTAACAAAAAAGTAGCAACAACAAATGTTGATGAGGATGTTGTGAAAAAGGAGCTCTCCTTCACTGCTGGTGGGAATGCAAACTGGTCCAACCACTGTGGAAAAACTGGAGGTTCCTCAAACTACTAAAAATGGAGCTACCATATTACCCAGCAATTCCATTCCTAGGAACCTACCCAAAGAACACAAAAACATTAATTCAAAAGGATAACTGCACCTTTATGTTTATTGCAGCACTATTTACAATAGGTAATATGGAAAAAACCCAATTGTCCAAAAATAGGTAACTGGATCAAGAAGATGTGGTAAATATACATGGAATACTATTCAGCAATCAAAAAAGATAAACTAGTGCCACTGACAGCAACATGGATGGAGCTGGTAAGGATTATGCTCAGTGAAATAAGCCAGAAGGACCAAGAAAAACATTGATGGTTTCACTTATTGGAAGAATATAGGGGAACCAAAAAAGGACCATGAAAAAAATGATAAATAAAAATTAACAAGCAATTATAAATCAGAGACATTCTGCAGGGGAGGAGGAGCTGGAGAGGAATCAAAACAGGGGAGGGAAGAACACAAGGAACTATGATGATGGTGCACATGTGACTTGGTGGTGGGAGTTTTACAGGGACTGCACCTGAGAGGAGAAAGCAAACATTGTACAAAAATGAACAATAATATAAATATATACATAAATTAATTTTAAAAAAAGACCAAAAATTATCAATACCCTGAGACTGTGACCTTACTATTAAAAACTATCACCTGGATATTTGGAATCTGGATAAGAAAGAACAAGGAAAGAGAAAAGAAATGAAATGAATGGGAGAAAGGATATTTTAAATCCTTAATATCCACCAAAAGTTAGGAAAAATATAAACATGTTATGGACTGAAGATAAAAATCTCTTCCTGAAGACAGTGAAGAGGGCAGATTCTAATAAACTAAGCTTACTCAGAAAATATGAAGACAGATGTGCTAAATTCTTCAAGACCAATCTGAAATATTTGTTCTAATACTATGTCCATTTTTAATTGAGTTCTTTGTCTTTTTATTACTGAGTTGTAAGAGTTCTTTATACATTCTAGAAACAGATTGTTATTATATGATTTGAAAATATTTTCTCCCATCTTGTAGGGTGTTTTTTCACTTTCTTTATAATGTAATTTGAAATACAAAAGCCTTTAATTTTGATGAAGTTCAACTTATATTTTCCTTTGGTTATTAGTTCTTCTGGTGTCACGTCTAAGAAAATATTGCATAACTCAAAGCATGAAGAGTAACATCTATTACATCTACGTTTTTGCCTGGAAGTTATATAGTTTTAGGTACTATTATATATGACTTTGGTTTATTTTTTTATTTTTTTTTAAGATTTATTTATTTATACATACAAGCTGGGGTACAGGCCAGAGGCATGGGGTGGCGAGAGGGTTCACCAGAGACAGACCGGGGAGCAGAACAGGCAGATCAGAAATACACTGCTGAGGTTAGCAGCCGGCGAGGCAGGAGAGGTCTGCCCCACTATGTGAGATTCTCCCCGGCTGGGCGTAGAACTTGCATTGCGCGCGCTGCTGACAGCTCCACAGCGCAGTGCTCAACCGCTGCTCCACCAGGGAGGCCCTGACTTTGGTTTATTTTGATTCATTCTTTGTGCATGATTCATTCTTCTGCCTGTGCACCACTAGTTGTCCAGTCTCATTCATGGAAAAGACTATTCTTTCCCCCCATTTTACTATTTTGGCATCTTCATTGAAAATTAGTTTATCATAAATGTATGGATTTATTTTCTGGACTCTCAATCTACTACATTGATTTATCTGTCAATTCTTATGCCAGTAATACACAAAAATGTCTTGGATTAAAAAGTCTTGATTACTGTGGTTTGGTGAAAAAAAAATTTTTTTTTTAAATCAGGAAGGCTGTGTGCCTCAATTTGTTTTTCTTTCTCAGAACTGTTTTGGCTATTCTGAGACTCATACATTTCCATATGAATTTCAGGATGAGCTTGTCAATTAGACAAAATATTTTTAAGGCCTCAAACCCTGTGACATAGTAAGTATAAGGATGTTTGTGGCTAGAAACAAACATCCTTATACTTACTATGTCAGAAGGTGTGAGGCCTTAAAAATATTTTGGACTGTCATTGATTGATCCTAAACAGTTCCTTTATCTTAAAAACTAATATTAACCTTAGGGCTCTAGAAATTTATTATATCAGGATAAAGAAAATGAGATTTTATGGATTTTTCCCCAAAACATATGTGCACCATTCTATAATTTCTTGCTTGGTGAAAAGTAACAACAAATGCATTCAGGGAGAAAATGTCTGGTATGAGAAGATGTCAAATAGGAAGTGACAGCAACTTCTCTCCTTACCTATG
This sequence comes from Scalopus aquaticus, assembly GCA_004024925.1. NCBI lineage: Eukaryota > Metazoa > Chordata > Mammalia > Eulipotyphla > Talpidae > Scalopus > Scalopus aquaticus. The sequence continues at coordinate 98,486 of PVIJ01000986.1, read as the reverse complement.
ACTTTACCAGTCCCAATTAAGCACAACTGGACAAATGGGCTACTAAAGTAGATGCAATTAATGAGGCAGAGTATTGGAGAAACTGTAGTACTGTAGTTCTCCGGCCAAAGTTTGGGCTATTCAAATACAAGATAAAACCTGAGATTTAGAAAATATTGCTTGTTGTGTGACTAAAAGCTGAATCATGTTACCAGAGGTAATACAGTGCTAGAAATTCTGCCATTCTAGCATAGAAAGAGTAAAAAGATCTTGATAAATATCTCCAGTGAGATGAAAAATAGGATCCTATAATGTGACCCCCAAACAATGAATGTACCCTAGGATAAAATTCCAATTGAAATAGAAAAGTTATCCATTATGTTAGGACCAAAATAATCTACCAGTAATGTAAAATGCTTTCCAGAGCAAAAGTCAGTCCTTTTCAAATAAAATAGCATTATTCTAACTCCAGACAAGGTTGCATATACAATGTTTGGCATGTAATCAAATATCAGCAGACCCATAATGAAGAAGGAAAATATGACCCAAAATTAAGGAAAGACGTGGTCATTGAAATTAGACCAAGATAAGTCAGACACTAGAATTGCAGGCAAGGATTTAGAGCTTCTGAATATTAATCTAATAATATTGATTATTATCTACTAACATTGATTGTTTAATCTACTAATATTACTATTATCAATATTTTCAGGGATTTAAAGTATAAAATAGTATAATGAGTGAATAGATGACACATTAGTAAGAAAATGGCAACTATAAAAAAATGGAACTTTTAGAACCTAAAAGTACAATTTTAGAACAAAAAATTCAATGTATAGATATGAGAAATAAGCACAGATACAAAAAAAATTGAAAATATAGCTAGCAAACAAAACACAATAGATTTAAAATTAGCCACATCAATAATTACATTCCATGTAAATCAACTAAAATAAAAAGACAGCATTTTTCAGGCTGGATAAACAAAGATGAAGAAAATTACAAGTTGATAACAAAACAATGCACTTTAAATATAAAGACACAAATAGATTGAAAGTCACTGGATGGAAAAAATCAAACCAAGGACAAAGTAAGCATAAGATGTCTACAATGGCTTTATTAATTTTAGACAAGTAGATTTTAAGAAAAGGAAGTTTTACACAGATTAAGAGGAACATTTCATAATTATAAAGGATAAATCTTTAAGAGAACATAACAATCATAAATACATATGTGCCTGATAACAGAACATTAAAATATATGAAACAAAAATGACAACTGGCATAACTGCAGAACAGTTAGAGATTTTAATCACAATTATAATTGATTTGTGTATCAGTTAATATACAAGTGTTTTGAATAACAGTATCAACCAACATGACCTACTTGAATTAGAAACAAACAGTGACGTCCATTCTCACCATTTCAACCTTACACTGTGTTGGAGGTTTTAACCAGTGCAATATGGAAAGAAAAAAATAATAAAGGCATAAAGACTGGAAAAGGAGAAGTAAAACTCTCCTTATTTTCAGATCAAATAATTATATAGAAAACTCTAAAATAATCAAAATGAAGAGAAAAGCTATGGAGTAGAAGAATATATTTATGAACCATGTATCAAATAAGGAGTTAATATCCCAAATCTATAAAGAACCTATGCAACTCAATAGAAAAACAAAACAATACAAACAAGAAAACTCAATAATCTAACTTAAAGATGGGCAGAGGACTTGAATAAACACTTTCATAGAATATAAAATGGTCAACAGGAACATGATAAGATACTCAACATCACTACTCATTAGAGAAATGCAAATCAAACCTAACAAACAATGAAATATCCCTCACACCTGTTAGAGTGGCTATTATCAAAAAGACAAGAGATAACAAGAGCTAGCAAGAATTTGGAGAAAAGGAAAGCCTTATGCACTACTGATGGGAAATAAATTGGTATAGACACTAAGGAATAGAGTATAGAGGTTCTTCAAAATTAAGCTAGCAAAATAATCTAACAATCTCAATTCTGTTGAAAGGAATGAATTCAGTATCTGGAAAAGATATCTGCATAGCCCATCTGCATTACAACATTACTCATAATAGTTTAGACAAAGAAACAACCTAGTGTCCATTGATAGATGAATGGATTTAAAAAAAAATTCTGATACACTTAGACACACAAGGATTATTCAATCATAAAAAAGGATCGAACTCTTACTATTTGCAAGGACATGGATGGATATTTAAAGCATTATGCTAAATAAAGTAAGTTGGACAGAAGACAAATACTGTATGATATCACCCATATGTGGTATCAAAGACAAAGTAAAATTCATAGAAGAATGGTGAATGTTAGTAGTTAGAGGCTGGGAGAGTGGCGAGACATTATTCAAAGGGTACAAACTTTCAGTTACATGATAAAAAAGTTTGGGGAATTTACAGCATGAAGAAGGAGAAGAGAAAGAGAAAGTCAAAGAAAAAAAGAAAGTCCTTAAAATTTACTCAAATAAGTAAATATAGTAATATTTCAGGATATAAAGTTGGTATATTAAAATTGACATGATTTCTTAATCTAGCAATATATAGTTGGAAATAAAAAAAATTAGATTTTTACAATAGCATCAAAATCATAAAATGTTTAATACATTTATTAAAAGATGTATGAAATTGCTACACAATATAGTGTAAAACATATCAGAGAGGAAATATCTCCAAATAAATGGAAAGATACCTATGCCATGTTTATAGATGGGAAGATTCAATACTGCAGAGATGAAAATTTTCCACAGATTGACATACACATTCAATGCATCATCAAATATGAATCCCAGCAAGCTCTTTCTGGAAAAAATCATGTGTCCCTTAAGACATTTATATAGATAACCACCCATATTTTGCAAAAGAAGAAAAAAGTTGGAACAATCCCACTATCTGTTTTCAAGACTTACAATTTAATAAGGACACTGTAGGATTGGTGTAAGGAAAGATGAATAGATCCATGAAACCATAAAAAGTACAGAAATAGATACACATGTATTTCCATTGATTGAATTTTGATAATGGTTCCTAGGAAATTCAATGGAAACAAATTTCAAAAAATGTTGCAAGATTAGACTATCTACATAGAAGCAAAAATGAAGCAAGAATACTCAACTACTGCTTTGAAATATTCATAAATTTTAATTAGACATGATCTTTCGTGGCTCATGTACTTCATGAATTTTGTAATTGCCCTAATTTATTATTTTATTTTCAAACCAACATGGAAAAATAATTGGATATACATCATATTAAATGTTCACAACTTTCATCTATTACAAAGAACTAACTTTTTCATACTCAGATTGTGAGAGAAACCAACTTCAGCCTAGTCCTAATTCACTAGCTACTACTTTAGTTTTCTCTTTTCTCTAACATACTCTTCGGTAATAGTATTATTCACCAGTCTGGTTCTCAAATTCAACTTCGGGGGAAGAGGGGAGAAAGATTTTTCCAAGAACATTCTGTTCCAAAGATGATGACTTCTAATTTGGTTTAATACTGATTTTTTTGAAACCAAAATGATTCAAAGAAAACCATTTTATTGAAGCAGTTGAGTCAATTTATTCTCTAGAGGAAGCCAAGATTTAAAATCCCAACTAGTTAATAAGTACTTACAGTTCAATGTTAGCCAAAATTTCTAGGATTTTTGTGACTTTTAGTTTGGCATTGCAATACTACTTTTGTTAATTGGATCATTTTCCTAATTCCCAACTCTTAAAAGATAGTATTTCCAAAATGCATACAAGTAGTAATTAACTGGAATTAATAATTAGATTTACGGGAAGAGCAGAAAGAAATCAACTTGAAGGTTCTATTCCTATTTTTCTCTTTTTGGGTTTATTTTTAGATAAAGTATTCTTCCATCGTTGTTCATTTTTGGACAGTATTTGATTTCTTCCCCAGGTGTAGTCTCCCACCACCCCAGCACCTGTGATCCATCACCACACTCCCTTGTGCTCTTCCCTCCCCTATTTTGATCCCTCTCCCTCCCCCACCCTTGCCATATGCCTCAGATCTATGGTCAGCTTGCAAATTTTGTCTTTTTCCTGACCCTTTGTTTGGTTTCTCTCTAATCCATATAAAAATGAAACCATCCAATATTTATAGTTTTCCTCTTTTGATCATTGTCTTGTTGATGTTGGGTGGTTTAATCTATTTCAGTTGCTATAAGGTAACTTATAAACAACAGAAATCGATCGCTCACAGTTCTGGGCACTGGATGTCCAATATAAAGGTTCCTACAGATTGTGTGTGGTGAGAGCCTGCTTCCTGATTCTTAGAGGGCAACTTTTGGCTGTTTCCTTACACAGTGGGAAGGTGGAGGGAGCTCTGTGAAGCCTCTTTTATAAGGTCATTGATCCTCTTCATGGGGGTCTGCTATCATGACTAATCATACTCCAAAGGCCTGATTTCTAATACTATCACATTGGGTGTTAAGATTTCAATATATGCATTTGGGGAGAGAGGGGGACACACATTCAAGACATGACATCATTGTTGCTGTGGATGGTGTGTTGTTGGTGCTATGTGTGTGTGCTTCACCTTTAAGTTCATGAACACTGTCTTGGATTTTTGTCAAATGTTGAATCCTTACTTTTGTTCAAGTAGTGACAAGGGAGGTGAGCAGAGGTTTTGACTATCTTAGGAGTATATAAATTAAGAACACAAGTATGTCACAATTCTTACTACTAAAACAGCAATCAATGAGGTTCTAATATGCATTAAATGAGAATGATAGATATTGTGAGTTCATGCACACACGAACCAAAAGAAAAAAGTTGTGAAGGTGATGGTGGTCAAAAGCAGGACAGTAAGTAACCGTCATGACAGCATTAGAAGTTTACCCTCCACAGAGGACCTCTGCGGTATCCGACAAGTGGCTTCTCAAAAAATTAGCTGAGGTCTAAGGTTTTTGGTTTTTTGTTTTCTTTTGGTCGTGGTGGTGTTGCTTAAGATAGTAATGAATACTTCCTATTTCTGAGAAGTCCAAGGCTTGAGAAAACACTTAAAATTTCAACTATCTCCTTTTTTCTATGTATCATCTCTTGTCAAAAACCTTTCACAGACTTGCACAACAAAGTAACTAGTGACCACATCCATCCAGGAGGTGGAAAGGAGCAGTCCATCTAAGGTGACTTGAAGCCTAGCTCAGTTTGGACTCAATCACAGTTCATTATCTACTTCTTTCTCAAACAGATTTAATAAAAAATGAACAAAAAAGAAAATTAGCTAATAGAGGGAAAACAGACTTCACATTTTACAGTAAATCTGGAGCAATTCGGAAAGCAAGTTATTCACTAAATGACGCTGTCCCTTCATTGGACTGCCAAGTATGATGTGGGAGGAGGGCAACTGCACTGGTATGCAAAGTTAACCCAAGGGTAACTGTCTTTTTCATTTCCCTTTTCATAGCAAGTAATTCTATCTTCCACTTAACCACTTAACTCTTACTGATTGATAAACTCTCAAACTGATATCCTTGATATTTTAATCTAGTAATTATCTATGCCTGTAATTACTATAATCATAGAGTGATGCTTGCAAATAATACAAAGACTAATAGATATAAAGGAAAATAGAATCATAAAACATTTTAAAAGAGTTAGGTCCTCTACTAAATCAAACATTTAAAAGTCTGATTGTGGGAAGAGATCAATTTAGGAAAACATTTGTACACTGTATAATTTTCCCTTATTTACCTCCAACAATCCCTAAGTTGCAGAAAATACGAAGTTTGGTTGCTATATTAATTACAGAATTTTCATTCAATATCAAATACCTTGTGGTTTCTGAATATTCTTCTGAATAATTCTGATTACAAAGACTGAAAATATTACTTGAATTATTCCTAGGAATAACTAAGAAACTGTTTCCAACAAAAGGGAAAACCAATTTAAACAGAGGAATTGAATGATTAAAGACAATAAACCACCCAATCTTTCCTCCTTAACTTCAAAATTGCTGTGGATGGTGTATTGTTGGTGCTTTGTGTGTAACTTAAAGAACACTGCAAAGTAAAGTTATTGTCATCTGCCATCTGATATTCTGACTATTTGCTAATGAACTTGGAACTTGTGGGCAGTTATGTGAGAAAATAAGACATCAACATTCATCTTAAAGAGCTTAGAGTTGACTTGAGAGAGACAAAAGCAAAACTGAGGAATAACAAAATTCTGTCTCACAAGCTAGTTAATGTAAGTACATTGCATGCTCAAAGACCAAAGGTGAGAGGAATACATTATAATTGACTTGTCAGAACAAACTTTCTCAGAGAAGACAAGTCTTTCACTGGTCTTAAGGAAAAGGAGAGGGATTTGGATTTTTCTTAAAGAAAAAGAGAGGGATTTCAGAGTGGTTAACCTACATGTTTCTTGAATGTTTGACATCATTGTGGCCTCAAAGACCAGGAGTAGACAGACTGAGGATTTCAAGAGCTTACATTAAGGTCATTGGGCAATAGAGTAAAATGGTTAACTATCTGTGGAGAGCTCTGGGGTGTTTGCCAGTGTCTGTGAAGAAAGTGGTTCATAATCTGGAAACCATTAAAAAGTCCTGTGGCAGTTTCTCTAGTGCTTGAATTCCAATCCTGGATTTTGCACTTAACTCTTTCTGACCTTATTCTCCACAGCTGAAAGATGAGGATAGGAGAATCTGTCTAATCTGCCTCAAAGAATCAATATGAGACTCAAAAGATAAAGAGCATGAAGATGTTTTGGAAGATGCAAGCCATTAAGAATGTTTAGTTGTAATTACACTACTCTGTGGTATTAAGACTACATTTCTATTACTTTTGACAAAACAGTAAATTTTTCCGGCTATCAGTCTGTTAATGTTGTTTCATGGATTGTTTTGTATAGCTTGGAACAAAAATAACAGGGTGCCCTTCTCTAGTACCTGACTTTAGTGAAGATAAGGCAAATGTTTCCCCTTTAAATTGGCAACAAAGAGGCAATTACTTTTATAGAGCTCTACCTTCTAAGGTACTTGGTGCCATCATTTTCAAATGAGGGAATCTTTGGACTACCACATTTCTATTTGTCCAGATAGAATCAGATCTGAGCAACTAGCTAGAATGACTTCAGTGAGAACCCAGGTTAAGTGTACACACGGCTTCCTGATTAGGTTAAGTAGCAAAACCACTTCCTTCTAGTGGGGACTTTCTACTACCTTCTTGCCTGCTAGAGAAAAAGCTTTTTTGCCTTATATTCTGTAAGTATAAACAATATTTAGTAATTTGATGCAGAATGTAAACCAGGTGAATCATGCATTTCTATAGGATTATCAGGAGAAACTAGAAATCAGATCTCATCACTTTCTCTGATCTCTGATTTGGTGCCAGAGCTAATTCATATGTTCATTTATATTTAAAATAGTTGCTTTGGAAATAGCACATAGACACGCAAACTCACACACACACAAACTTAATTACCTATGTCATAAATTTCCCCCCTCCACCACCACAACAATTGTCTAATACTGGTTTAGTTCCTGAAGTTAAGTTGAAGTTATTTGCCAAAAGTTTTCAGTCTCATTTTTGAAGTATTTCTACTATACATGAATGAAGTTTATCTTTTGTCTTTTAATACATTCTAATCTCTAAAGAATCAAATCTTTAAGCTTATTCCCAGATTACCACTCCCCAGAAGGATGAAGGATTGCACTAGCTGAGTCCGGTCTGATGCTGACAGTAGCAGGAAGCCGTGCAGGACCAACTTCTTCAATAGCTTCTCACAGAGTGAGTTCAAACCTCCCAGTCTTCTGAAGAAGATAATCTCTTCAATTTCCTTTCAGACGAAAAGTTCTGAAATCTACTTCTTCCTTGCTCAATAATGGAGATGATGTCCTGTCAACGAAGATGTGTGAAGGAGTTAATAAAATCCCCAGCGTCACAGAGATGAGAAAAAGAATTTCATTCCATAACAGGTTTCCCACTGTTATGACACGTTGCCTTTTGGAGCCTACTGTGAGGACAATGGTCTTGAGAACAATCCAGAACAATTTACTAGATTTTCATGAAAGCAAGCCTATATGCCACTCAATATCACACCTGTGCTCCCATGCAATTAGACATATGCAGTTCTGGCCATTAATACCTCAGTGTTCCAAGTAGTTCCACAGGTAAAGGAGAGGTAGAGAAAGCCGGAAGCTACTTCACTTCTCAAGTTCAGAGGACACCTCTGGATTCACCCCCTAGAGCAGGTCTGTGGCAATAGCCTTGCCCACACCACTCATTCTGAAGTGGGATGGTTTCAGAAACGTGTATGTGGCTCACCCTTCCTTCCCAATAAGTTGTTTGAGTGAAGCCAGAGTGGGTGCCGTCTTACTGCCAAATTGATTTGAATCCCTAAACCAAAATTCCAGATAAATCCCTCAGACATACCAGCCTCCCTCAGCTTCTGCAAATTCAGCTAATTATATGCCTGGCTAGAGTCGAGAGCCACAGCTCCAGCAGGCTGGCTACAGAGCACTGCTCTAGCCTGCACTCACCACCCCCATGCCACCTCCAACAAAAAACCATACCTCTTCCAATTCAAGAGTGTATTGAACTCCAGGTCAATTTGCTGGGTAATTTTTGAAGATTTCTTTCTTTCTTTTTCTTTTTAATTTAATTTATATCCTTTACATTATTGTGTATTCCCTGTAGGTTCCCCACCACCGATTAACCCGTGACCCATCACCATAATCCCTTGTGCTCTTTTCTACCCCTTTTTGAGCTCTTATCCTCCCCCTCCCTCGCTGAGTGGCTCTCTCTTGTTTGGCTCCCTTATATTCCTGTTATAAGTCAAACCACTTGATATTTTTCTCTTTCTTTCTGGCTTATTTCGCTGAACATGATCTCTTATAGTTCCATCCAGGTAGCTGCGAATTACATGTGTTTATGTTGAGATGGTTGAAAAAAAAATCTTCATCTTCAAAAAAGAATGACATGGCTGCAAGCAGTAGAGGAAGGGCTTTTAGTTCACGTAGTTTTCACAGCTTACACTGATGAACAAGTTGCTCTTATTATTAGAAATTTTCTAAATTCAAACCTCTTGCTACGTTGGGTCCTCTTCCCCTTTAGATGGAAAGAATGGGTACCTGCCACAGGGCTCTGTCCTCAGGAGAAGCAGGCCTTCAACCTGGCTGGCCCAGGGCACGAAGTCCCCGCAGATAGGGCGTCACCTCTGGCAGGACCAACTGTTACATCCACCTCCCGAAAGGGCAACGGGTCCATCTAAATTCTGGTGCAAACAGCTCCTCCCAGCTACCCTCCTCCTCGGCTCCCAGTACCCAGCCCCCCTCCACCCTACCCTTTTTCCCCCCGCCCCCTTCGGTGCAGGGAATTTCCCAAGTACCCTGAAGCCCGAGTTTCCTGTCTGGGGGGAAGGGATGAGTGCAGATAAAAGGGATGCAGAGGACTTGGGAAAGCCAGTGCTCTGGAGCTTCAAATCCTCGCGCTTCCTCCCGCCTGCTCAAGCCTCGCCCTCTTTCTTAGCCGCTATGAGTCTCCTGCGCAACCGTGCAGTCCGCGTTCCGTACCTTTCGGGCACGCTGTGCGCGCTACTCACGCTACTGCTGCTCACGCCGCCCGGGCCTCTAGCCAGCGGTAAGAGCGCACAGCGCATGGCGCGCACCGGGCAGAGCGGCGCACCAGCCTGGCGCAGCCTGGCTTACTGGGGGGCCGGGTAAAGAGCTCTCCCAGGACCCTGCCCTATAATGAGATCTCTCTTTCTGCCCCAGCTGGTCCCGTTTCTGTTATAATACGAGAGCTGCGTTGCATGTGTTTAACCACCACACCAAGAATTGATCCCAAAATGATCAGTCATCTGCAGGTGATCGCCGCAGGTCCGCAATGCCCCAAGGTGGAAGTGGTGTAAGTCCTCTTAAGCTGCGATATTTCTTGTGAGCTTGGCAAGAGGGGTAACCCTCAGCCTGGGTCTCCGGCTCCTGTAACTCATAGCCATGTCCTCTCTCTTTTTGTTTTCCTGCAGAGCTGCTTTGAAGAAACGGAAAGAACCTGTGTGTCTGGACCCAGAAGCCCCTATGATCAAGAAAGTCATCAAAAAACTTTTGGAACGGTACCCCTGACTTTGATTTTCATGTTTCTTAGTTTCTTTGGAGAGTGTAGATTTCTCTAGGTCCTTATTTTTTGCATAGGATTTGGCTACCACAGTCCAGACCATGCTTAAAATGAGATGGTTCAGGAGCAGAGGAGAGAGTTGTTCTGGAAGTCCTGGGAAGGTTCATATCAACAATCTCATCTGTAATTGCCTAAGAGGTGACACAGAGCTCAGTGCTGAAGTGTGGGGGATTTTTTTCTTCCTTTAGTCCTTGAGTTCATCTTTGTTATTTATTGATCTTAAGTCCTATTTTGCAAGCAGGTTGGAGTATACAGGAATGTGGAAATGTGGAAATTTGGTTAAACTTATAAAATTATTTTCTCAACAGCGGAAACAAGAAAAACTGATTAAGAGAAAGACCATGCATTGAAAATCACCCAGGTCTTCTGCAGAGAGGAATTTTCTCCAGTGAAACCTTACAGTTCTTCATGAATTCCTGGCTTTGAGAGAGGGTAGAGGAAAGGACCTGTTTGTCCTTGCAGCTTTCCACTAAGTTTATGAAGGATTTAGCATAGTATTTCTTGCTGTTTATTTGCAGTTATTTTATCTGTGTTGCTTGAAATCTTTGACAATTGACTTAATTGTGAATCAAGAATTACCAGTTGTTAATTTTTCAGGGTAACTATTATATAGCTAGAATATATCCCTTAGAATGCTGTTGAAACAGGTGTGCATTTACTGCATAAACATTTTCTTGGAATGCTGTATTTGAAATAAACTGTTACCCATTCTCTTCTCCTGAATAGAAAAAAATAGTTCCTTGGAGATTATGTTAAGAACTTCCTTACTTTTGACCGTGGGTTGCTATTTAAGCTTTATTGCATTACAAAACTGGGAATAGCATATAGTTATCTCTGTAGAATGTGTTCCTTATTTAGAACTTTTAAGTATTCAAGTTCTATAAGGGCTGATATATTATTTTCCTAAAACTTTAGACATTTGATGTCTTCTTGGTATGGCATAATGTCATGACTTATTCATTCAAGTTTGGTTTTATTTGGTATATATTAGCTATTTTACTAGGAATATTATAATTCCAATCTCTAAATATTTTTTGGATAGATGAAGAAGCTAGGAAATAGATGAATTCCTATTTCTTGTTTATAGAAATGCATTCTTTTCATTTTTTAATAATAAAAGTAAACCTAATGATCTGTACTCTGAAAGTTTTGAAAACATGTTTGGGCTATTTGAATATAAAGTCAGTATATAGTGTCCAAAAACACCACAGGATTGTTAAGATTTTAGATGTCTGTAGATGTACCCTTTTAATATTTTGACCATTTTTGTTAACAATTATATATGCGACACATTATGTTAAAATTATGCATTTTTTATTGAATGTATCATTGGTTTTTGTTCTTTGGAAAAAATAAAAGATTTGTAAAATAGACTCATGTTGTTTCTTCCCTCATACTGCTACAAAATTTATTTATCTTTAATTCTGTATTATTTTAAAAAGTAACTACGTTCTCCTTTGGTAAACAGAGAGGACCCTCATTTCTCAATGCCATTGCATTATTTAACTTTCTACAAGCTCACTCTCCTTCCAGTTACTCCTTCATAATACCAACAGCCTTTGGGTTCTTTATAAAACACAAATAAGCAATACTTCCCTACCTCAAATCCTTAACTGGCTCCCTGTCTCCTAGACATAAAAGTTGTAGAACTTGACAAATAAGATTCTGTCTCATCCAACTTCTGATTTCTCCTTCAGCTTCTCTTTTCTGTCACATCTTTGCAGTCAGTATAGTTGCTTACTGGTGTGTTCTTTCTTTGCTCCATCTGGTAGACCTTAATCTACCAGGAAGGACCTCATGGATTTTCTGCCTATAGGAAGAAATTCACTCAAGTTTCAGATCTCAGCTTAAACAATACCTGCTTCATGAAGTTTTCCTTGCATAAACTTCATGAAATTCCCAGGAAAACTTAGTTTACATTTTCTCATCACATATTTTAGACATTTGGATTTATTTGAATAGCAAATATTGCATTGCTTTATTTGCTTGTGCATTTCTTTACCCTACTCTACTAAGAGCATCAATCATATTTCACTCATTTATCATCTCCAACAACTGATACAGATTGACTTAATGAATTAATACATTATCCTGAACTTCAGATTGTCAAGAATAGTGTCCTAAATCAGCACGTTGACTTATGATAGGTGTTGAATAGATGTAATTCTTTTTCATTCTTTTCTCCTTCCTGTTTATTAATAATCCAACAAGAACTTTTACACAGGTAATCCTCTCAACCTATATCACTAGCCCCTCACTTTCACCTAGCTAATTCCCATCCTTTTTGGGGGATGGGAACTTAATTGCCACTAAGGGACTCTCGACCCTTCCCTCCACCAGATTAAGGCCTTTTAAAATTTCCTCTCATAGAATTTTATTTTTTTCCTTCATAACATTTTATCACTGACATAATCAGTGAAACTATACACATGTGGTCACATGTGCATTCTAACTTCACTGTTAATTAACCCTATCCAGGAGGATAGGGTTAATGTTTGCCATGTTCATCTTAGTTCCTAGGACACTGCTTTTTACATAGTAGTTGCTTAAACAGATGAATGAGAATGATCTAGGCTAAACAAATCCCACTCTTTGTCTAGTATTTAAAAAGGCGATTTCATGTAAATAGCTTATTCTTAGAAAAAGCTGGAAGGAAGAAGTCTAACATACAATTGGATTAATGTATTTACTTATATTTGGCTTATATTTGTATTTATTAATAAGTGCTTCTATATTATTATTATATCTCTTGCTAACCTAAGTTATCCTACTTCTTATTTCTCTCCTTATGTTCAAAATATCAATTAGATTAATATGTGTTCTATTATTACATATTTTTTGATATATCTACAAAAAAGAGAGGGAAAGAGAAACAGAAACAGAATCACAAAGATACAGAAAACCTAGAATAAATTCAGCAATATAGAAAAGCACAAAATACCTCAAAAAATTTTAAAAACCATAGAACTTCTAAACTTATCTCTTTTTAGTCTTAAACATTAGCTTCTTTCTTTTGAACATATGATCTATACACTAATCCTGGGGAAACACTAAAAAAGCAAACCAAATCACTATAGATGTTTGAACTATAGACTTCAGTGTTTTGAACAATCCCTGATTTGTCATATCAACAACCACCAAATATTCACTGAAAAAATGCCTGATAATAATAAAAGTATATTAAATGCCCTTTGGATGGGCAAAATACATGGCCTGTGAATAAATCAACATTATGGATTACTTTTTATCACCACTCAAGATTCTTTATTTTTCCCAGAAGCAAGATTTATAAATTTAATTTGTTGGTGGACCATAAAATAAGACTTTGTAATATCCTTGCTTATCTTTTTATCATGTCCATGCTATAATTGGTTGTTCTATAAAGAAAAGAGACTACAGTGCATTGCTGAAGTATAACCTCTACAAGAACGTCTGTGATAGTTACTATTCACTAGCCCTACTCTTACCATTGATCCCACCACTAGTCAACAAAAAGACTAACAAATCTGGAGGAAATTAATCTGATACATGTCTTCTAGAGATAGGTCTTATACTTTCCTTAACAATCCCTTTACTTCCGTATTCATTCTGTTATCTGTCTGAACTTAATCTCAAATACGAAATTACTGGGAGTTGAAGGGATGGTGGGCTAAAATCTACTCTGTGCTATTGTCTGAATCTAAACAATTTTCAATGTGTAATTAATGACTTTCATTCTACCAGACTTTCCTGCTTGTGTCTGGGTGTGACACATTCATCTAATCCTTCAATTCCTGAAGGTATGACATGGTCTATGATAAAATATGATTAGTGGTTTTGTTTTACTGTCGTAGTTTTAATTCTTGCATAAGGAATGTATTGTTTCGGGTAACTCTCATAATGTACATAACTTTAAAAGTCCTTCCTGGATGATGATACAGATTGAGAAATTTACCAGAGAGAAGGAGGTCCTAGGGATTTCAATTTGCTTCCCCGGCTAAGTCAAGGAGACACGCACATGATTTCAATTTTGGCTGATGATACGAGTTTGCTTTTAGTCAACACATTTAATATTATATTTCTGAAAAGGACTGTTGACACATCAGATATGTAGAGTGAAATAATGACAGGGAAAATCTAGAGCTTAGTCGTAAAATCTTGTTTCTACTAAATCTAGAGTCTTGTTTCCTGAACATTGAGAAATTGCATGAAACACTTCCCCTGAATAATCCATGTTCTTAATGTGCTTTTGCTGCCACATAAGTCTGCAATGACTGTTTCTGACCCCACTCTCCGGTAGGATGGAGAAAGATAGTTGATTCATCTCCAGCAAGAGAAGCCAGTGATAATTCTGTAGTTTGAGTTGCAGTGCAAAGTCAGAGCAACTGTGTTTCAAAACTTGTTTTGAGTACTTCTAGTAGCTATGTGACATCAGCAATTTATTTACCATCTCACAGTTTTCTCATCTGTACAATAATGTCTATTCCACAGGCACCAACATGAATCCTGAAACAATGCAGATGCTTTATAGACATTGTTTTTCCAGGTCTCTAAATAGACATTGGTTTCCCAGGTCTCTGAAGTCCTCTTTACAAGTGAGAAAACCAAGAGCTTTATAATTTAGGCGCCCTCATTTTTTTCAGATTTATTCATATTCTTTCTATTTATGCATGAACAATACATTTTGAGTGTGCTTAAGAATTTGTTTCCACAAATCCTTTTTAGGAAGTGTCTGGAAACAATGTATTTCTAGTCTCACTATCTTTTCTGTCATTTATGTGGTAATATTGTAAGCATGTATGGTGTATTTTCCCTCTTATAAGCATTCATCACACAAATATCCACTTACTGATATGGAAATTACAAACTTGAGAAGCGTTAGCCTAAGTGAAGGTCTTCTGGCAGCAAATGCACTGAGTTTTCACTGACAAAACTTCACTGGAAAGCTGAAAGAAAAGGACCAAGAGATTTTACTGTATTTGATATTTTGTTTTTTATTGTGTGACATTAGTTTACAAAACTGTATATGATTTAGGGGAATGATCATCTCCTGGGAGAGATTACTAGAATCAAACTCTGAGAGGAGGTTCGTGTCCAGGAAGATAATTGAGGAATGCTTTAAAAGGGAACATCTGCCAGTAAGTAAAGAAGCAGGGGTGGGCAGAAGGAGAGTTGCTGTTATAACAGAGGATCCTGATGCTCCTTTGAGAGGTTCTGGAGCTGGAGGGTCTTTTGGAGTTATTTTGATCTGTGGGGAGGGAGCAGACCTCTGTATCCCCACTAACCATCTGTCAGATGTGAGCTACCTGTGGGAGAGGAGTAACTTCTGTGAGTCAGTGTAGGGTGAATGAGAATTATCAGGTTTTTCCGCCGCCCCTTCAATGATGGACCTCTTCGGGCCTACATGAATGCCTGATGGCGGGCACCTGGAGTGGAGTGTGTGCATGCATGAGTGGGCACACCTGGGTCAGAGACTGGGGTTGTAAGCAGAGGAAGCAGCAGCAGCAGCAACAACAGCAAATAGAACTTGGAGCAGAGGAGACTGTTCAGGATGTAGCAGAGAGGCCACGAGATGCCGCCAGAGAGCCCAGAAAGAGTGAAGATTTGCTGGGGGCTGGGAGGCCTGCTGGCCTCCCGGGCCCCCACTCCACCCCTACCCCACCCACCCCACCGCCTGCCCTGTACCTGGTTACCGCTCTACAAGAAACCATTGAAAGTCTAAAAAGCCACTGAGGGCTATAGGACTCCTTCCCTTTTGACCTGTCTGTGCAGCTCCACAGCAAACCTGTGCTCCCTGAGTCACCCTGCTGCTGTAGTCAGTTCCCTTGAGCCTTGACTATGCCATTGTCTGCAGTCCCAACAGCTGGAGAAAACTGTGGAGCAAGATCCAGAGATCCTGAAAGGACATCTAGGTGGTGAATTGTTACTTCAGGTCAGGAGAGGGGAGGAAAGAAGAGACAAGGGGAAGGAAGGAGGGAAGGAGAGGACAGTGGCAGAGGAGAAAAGAGTGGAGTGTTTGTAAGTCTTGTCTTCTATGTTTTTCCTTCCTTCCTTTCCCTTCCTTGCTCCTCTCATCCTCCCTCTCTGCCTGTCCCTCTCCCTCTTTCCTTCCCTTACTCCTTCCTTCTACCCTCCCTTTCTTCATTTATTCCTGAGAAGTAAAATGATGTTACTTTAAAGAGAATGAGGTACAGGAGGACCAAGCTGCCTCAGCAGAAATCCTGCAACAGCAACATTCCCTGTGAATGAGGCCTTTGTGCCCTGCTCAGTAGCTTCAGCTGCCCTCTGCCTGTACCCACCTGAGTGAGCTCAGGCAAGCTGACCCCAGAATACATGCTCATTAACATACAAAATGACCAAAAATCATAAATTGTTTTGGAAGACATTACATTTGAAGTTGGCTTGTTACATAATAAAAGAGGATAATCCTGCATTGGATGTCCAACTGATGAGACTCATCAATATTAAATTAAGACTTCTCAGGCCTGCAAAGCTTTGTGATACTCCTTAATAGTATCCAGGAAGCCATTTCCTATTCAGCTCCTTCACCCTCACCATTCCCTGTGTGTCACTTGTAAGCACCTGTAAGCAATAGTCTCAACTGACTGGCGTGGCAGAAGAATCGAAGTCTGGATCTTGTCAACTCAATTCTACAGCAAACACATTTGACTTTGGGGTTTACAGGAAATCTTTTGTTGGCCAGTATTTCAATTTATTGATTAAGAAAATGATGCATGGGCCTCCCTGGTGGCGCAGTAGGTAAGCACTGCGCTGTGGAGCTGTCGGCAGGGGCGACGTGAGTTCAACACCTGGCTGGGGAGATTCCCACATGGTGTGGCAGATCTCTCCTGTCTCACCCTCTGCTCCCCTCAGCAGTGTATTTCCATCAATCTGCCTATTCTACTCCCCGCTCTGTCTCTGGTGAACCCTCTCGCTGCCCTATGCCTGTGGCCTGTACCCCAGCTTGTATGCATAAATACATCTTTGAAAAAAAAAAGGAAATGATGCAAATGATAGAAATTGCAGTTAACAGGTGTAGTAATAGTAGATTAGTGTGTATATCACATTGCTTTAACAAACAGATCTAAAATCATATTATCCATAGGATCTTGTGAACCAATTCTTTTTATGACTGATTAGCAGGTAGGTGTTAGCCTATTTCCTTCACTCTTAGGGTTTGTCTGTTCAAAATGTCCTTTGGAAGGCAGAGCTAATACAGGTCTTAATTTTCATGATTAACAGTCCTCCAATGTCTCTAGATATTTTCTTTGAAAATAGCTAACAGATAAATTCTATTTTGAATCTTAAAACACTTGCTCATTTCCTGAATGACTTTTCTACTTATATAATGACTTAAAGGAAAGAGATAAAGTAACTGACCACACACACACACAACACAATCCACCCCTCCAACAAGGTGACAATGTAGAATTCATAAAAAGGCTGTCAGACTATTTTAAAACCCAAGAGCGCTGATTCTATTTTCCTAGCATTCATTTAAATATATAACCTTGTGTAAGATCATATAGTATGGTATAGTATTGCATAGTGTACTGTAGAATAGCACAGTGTATCATATTGTACTTATAGTATACTTAAGTATACTTAGAAGTATATGCTATCTTTTAATTGAATCACTGATTCAAAAATATCTTTTACCCTTTCTTGTACAGTTCATTGGTGTCTACAATGTTTCTCTTTGTGGAAATCAAAGAAAATGATGCAAATGATAGAAATTGCAGTTAACAGGAGTAGTAATAGTAGATTAGTATTTATATCACATTGCTTTGCCCAAATATTTGAGGTCTCAGTTTTTAAAAAGAAATAATGAAATGACTAAGTCACATAACAAAGAGAACTTTAATGCGTGGCTCATAAGAAATGCTCAGTCAACACTTGAATGAATGAAAACTAGCAAAAATTATTTACCTTATACACAAAGTGACAGTTTAAAATTTTGTGACTAAATTTTAACATTTGTTAATGCTTCCTCATTTAGCTAATGCTTCCTTGATGATACATCTTTTATGAAAAACACATAGGTTGATTAAGACAATGACTTGGTGATACCGTGGTTCATGCCTCCCTTTTCCTGGTATTAAATGAATCAGGACAGATATTTGGATAGTATATGATCAGGGAGGGGGAAGTGCCCAGTGATGCCAATAAACATAGCAAACATATGTTGGGGGTTGTGGTGGACAGAAAAAGAAAAATACTATGAATAATGAAAAAAGAAAAAAAGACCCTTTATATCTTGCAAGGGAAATGGTTTTGAGCTTACAATATTACAAGCCAGATACATTAAATAAAATTATATCTAACTTGTGAATTAACAATATTTCAAACACAATGATGAGGAAAGACTATAAAGTCTTCATTTAGGAAGAACTGAGAAATTTGGTTTCCTTAATTCTATTTCTTCCTCCAGATAATCTGCTAATCACTCTACATCTCAGTTATTGCTTAGAAGGGTAAATGCTCATTTTCCATTTAAGCTTTTCTTAAACTTGTTTTTAGACTATACATTTCTGGGTTGAGTGAGAGAAGTGGAAAATAATTTTGATTTCACAAGATCTACTGAGGGACTAGAAGTTACATGAGGAAAACAAATGTGTAGAGAAAAGAAAAGAAAATATTAATAAACAGAACCTAAGAACTTAAGTAGGCCCAGTCTGTAGCTATCAAACAATAGGGAATGTTGGCTTTAAATTTTAAACAAAAATAGATGGGGAAATTACTTAATTTTTTGATAAAAAATAATTTTGTAGATTAATAATTTTGTAGGGGAGCAGTTGGGGAGACAAGAGAGGTCTGCTGCACCATGTGGGTCAGCTCCCTGGCGGGGAATCAAACTCGAGATTGAACTGGTGCTGCAGTGGATGCTGTCTATAGCTTCATAATGCTGAGACTTAACCCCTTGCACCACAAGGGAGTCCCCCAAATTACCTTTTAATACCAAAGGTACTTTGGGTCATGTGGAGTTTGGTTTGAGAATTGTGCCTGGATAAAAAGGAAAGAGAAATGTTACTTCATGTGATATATAGCCATTGATTTATTAACTACCACAGTATAAATCCATCATATATTGCATTATCCTATGTGCTATTGGGTACGTGAGGTATTCAAAGACACTAGGGCATGGCTTTGCCTTCAAAAATACATGACAGGGACAGAGATTTAGACAGCACACAGCTGATATGTAGGTTCACCTTTGAATCTCTGTGGGGCTTTGTATTAGATGAAGTTTGAGGTCAAGATCCTCAACTAGGGCCTGAGAATTGAGGTATAGAGATTTTATTTATTGCAATTTGTGATAGCGCAAAACTGAAAACACTAATAAGACAGAAGTTAGACAACAATAAAACTGAAATGTCACCAGTAGAACAGGGTTGAGGCAGTGATTCCCCATGCCATAGGGTGTCAATACAGTTATTGAAAAGAATGGGGCAAAAATATACTGAGGTAGCATGAAAAGATGTCGAAGACAATTTTCAAAGGACAAAATAAAGTAGTAGAATGATCCTATATATATATAGATATATGTGTGTATGTATGCATGTATGTCTACTTTGATATCACGTTTATCTCTATGTATTATGTGTGTCTCTCTGCAGACAGAAAACTAATGCCAAATTGTTACCAATGGTTACCATTTGAGAGCAGGATGGTAGAGTAATGATAAAGAAATTGCAGGTTTTATTGCACATACATCTTCAGTATATGAATCTTTTACAATAAGATATATATTTCTCTGTTAGAATAAAAATAAGAGGAAAATAAATACCCTGTGTCTTGGCTTTTAGGTAAGCTCGGATGTTAGAAACAAGTAGCTTATTTCATAAGACAAAGGAATATGAGTGTTGCTTCTAGTTTCTGGACAAATTACAAAAGGTAGGATATTTGGAAGACAGAAAAAAGGCCATAAATAATAGGAAAAGAAAGTTTTTGATGGTAATTGGTTCATAATTTATCCACAGACTCCAAATTAATGCTAACATTTATCAACAACTGGGATTAGAACATCTTTGGCAACTGGTAAGTGAAGACAACTCTCTTTTACAAGGGTCACATATCTATGCTTTTAAGTAGTAATAAAATGTCTATTAAACCTGTAAATTGCATATTAAAGAGTTATGCCAGCAAAATATATGCTGTACTTCAATTCAGTTCCTACCTCCCTATATCAAGTGTTATATATGTATAAGGGAAATTGAGAAGGGGAGAATGGGAGCATGAAGTGCTCCATAAATAAAATTTAGCAGGAACGTTGACTTGCCGGGTGTTTATCTGTGTTGCCACAACTTGGCAACTCTTATAAATGTATTACCACATGTCCTTATTTCCCCCTTCCCTATTCTTTTTTCTCTTTACTAACTTTGAAGGCATGTGTATGAAAGATATCAAGAAAGGATGTGTATAAAAGATATCAGGAAAGGATGTGTATAAAAGATATCAGGAAAGGATTGGTATAAAAAACCAATCTGTTTTGGGTTTCTAGGCAGCCATTCGCCCTGACGCTGAGGTCTCCTGGTTGTAGGACTAATTTGAGCTCTGTCATCCGGCAACGCTTTCTCCTTCTCCTGTCCCAGAGCCAGCCCATTCTGTGTGCTTCAGATGTTGCTGCTTCTGTCACTGCTCCTGACCTTGCTGGTTCCCTCCACACTGGGAAAAAGTAAGAGAAATTAGGGATGCTGAAGGGGGTGTCTCTGCTTCAGTGCAGCCGTGGCTGCTTCTGTTGGGGCTGTGTCTGGGAGAGACTATCTTAGTTCAGGAAAAGCCTTTTTTTTTACCAATAACTCTAAATGGGGGAGATACACTTAGCAGATACTTAACCTGTGCCAGGCATTATGCTAACAGATTCCACCAAAGGTTTGCAAATCGTATGCACAAAGGTTTGAGGGAGGTACAATCAACAAAGAAGTGGATCATGGAAACACGTCAATAGGTAAGATCCCTTAAATAATCCGCACTGACAGTCACTTTTCCCCTAGCTGACAGTGTGGACACTGACTTGTACTTAGAACTTCGCTGCATGTGCCTAAGGACCGTCTCTGGCGTTCACCCCAATAAGATCACAAACTTGGAGGTGATCAGGGCAGGACCCCACTGCGCCAAAGTTGAAGTGATGTAAGTCCCTGTGTCTGTATTATCACCTCATTAGGGAAACCCTCACCTCTATCTGGCCTACGCCACTTTATCCAGCACTATGAGTCCCTTCTGTAAGTCAGGCCAGCCCGCTCACGGATAATATTTCTTCTTGCAGAGCCACGATGAAAAATGGAAATAAATTCTGCCTGGACCCAAAAGCTCCCATGATCCAGAAAATAATCCAGAAAATTTTGAAAGATGATGGATCAGATGCTTAATCTGCTCACTCTCTGTCAACCTTTAAGCCATCCCACAGGAAGAGCAAGATATGGAAGCTTTGATTGGCTAGAGTTCTTATCTGTCCGAGATCCCTCCTCACACAATATTGAACCTCGGCTATGTTTTCAATTCTGTCTCAAATAGTCACATTTATACTGAGAAGGCTGATCGATGGATAACAGAGGAAAGCCAGAAAGTCTAGTTTTAAACTATAAAATGTGATTTACTCCCAAACTCTAAGCTAAATGTTGCATTATTTATTTAAAAAATTTCTTTCTTACCACATTTGTGTTAACTTCTTTTGTTCTGCTAGACTAGACATGCTCTTGATGGTTAATAGATTCTACAATGATCAGTGGTATTAGGAAGCACAATTTGCCGAACATAAAGCACCAGTTCGGCAAATATTTGTTAATATATTTAGGAACTTAATAGAGTTTTTCATTGTCCTAATTCTAGGGTGTCTGGTTTCAAAGCATTCTCTGAAAAAAAATTTTGTTTATTTCAGCTTTACAATCTTTAACAATAAAAGTTGTAGAAATGCGAGTATGGTAAGCTGTTGTTCTTTTTCTTTTACTTGAAAATGAATATTTGTAAAAGTTGCAGAGCTAAAAATATACGATGGAAAGTATTAACATGTTTCATAAAAAAAGTTCCAGTGTTTTCTACAACTATAACCACCACACAATAATAAGTTCTGCTTGGTTTTAAATGCTTTACTCTGGCATGTTTATACATACTTGCATTTAATTAATATCTGCATAGTTACCATTTTGGTACTAGAATCAGCCTTACAAATAAGTACAATAGAGAATTTAAATTTTACCAGATTACTAATTATTGTTTTATTAACAATAGAATTTTCATTCA
Source organism: Scalopus aquaticus (assembly GCA_004024925.1). NCBI lineage: Eukaryota > Metazoa > Chordata > Mammalia > Eulipotyphla > Talpidae > Scalopus > Scalopus aquaticus. The sequence goes on along the minus strand of PVIJ01000986.1, from coordinate 76,129 downwards.
TACTTAATCCCTTAAATTTATACTCACACTATTTTGATAGAAGTACCAACACAAAACTAAAATTTGCTATTGCTTTGTTGTTACATGTTACTAATTTTAACAAAAGTGTTGAGGGGAGCGGCTTAGTTATTTGTTTTTACTCTTTGGCATTTCATAATAGGGCAAACAAAAGTCCCTATTTGTTATTAGTTGTTAATCTGAGCCACGTTTAATGTACTATAGTAATAATTGAATTTTATAAATAACTTTGATATGGAGATGGGAGAGTAAAAAAAAATATATATATTCTAGCTTAGGAAGCAAAGTGCCTATCCCTGCAGAGGCTGGTTCTGCTGAACATGAGAGGTCAGTCAGTTCCCTGCAGCAGGCTCCTCATGCCTATCCCCCTCCTCAATAGGGGGCAGTGGGCCTCTGGCTTGGAGACTGAGGACATGCTAACCCCTGATCAAAAGCCAGTCTGCAGCTCTCCGGACCGCCTCTGACTACGCAGACTTTTCTTCTCACAGAAATTTCCCCTTTGCAAAGCAGCAACAGAAGCTCTCTGCCTGCCTGTGTCTATGCATGTGTCACTCTTTTCCTTTCTCCTTTTCCTAATAAAACTGTTCTTTTAAAATGTTTAAAACAAACAAACAAACAAAGCGAAAGTCATTCCTTTTTAGGAAGGGAAGATGGTGAATATTGATTCCGCCTACCCGTTGCAGGGTTCTGTTGCACACCCCCCTCTTCCATATCTTTCCCACACTCCCTGTCACTCTGTCCTCCTGAGAGCATCACTACTCCCACTAACAGTGCAGCCAGTGTCACCCTGTCACTGGGACTGGCCCCAGTCACAGCAGATGCTAGGGTATATTGTTGGAAACTCTCATACTCTTTCTCTCCTCTTGGTTGAGTCAAATGGAGAAATATCCAGGAGCTAAGTTTTTACAGAAGTGTTGCATTCAATTATTATTTTTATTATATTTTTTCTTAAGTAAAAGAATGCATGTTAGTGTGCAAGGGGTACCCAGGGACCCCCAAACTTGTGCATTCTAAATGAATCCGGCCTTCCACGTACATGAAAGCAAAGCAGACTTTTGGTGTGAAAGATCTTTAATAGAATTACTGTGCATAGAGAGAAGAGAGACTATTACTAATTGTTTCTCAATAAAACAAAATTACCCATCTCCTCTCTGGACAAATGCCAGTCAAACAGGGTCGGCCCAAAGCAGGGCCACTAAAGCGCAAACTCTTGCCGCAAATCTAACGCGCCTTCAGGTGGAGAGACACAAGAAAGGGGCAAAAGGGCCAGGCAGCCTGGGACAAAAAGAGCAAAATCAAAGTACATACCAAGAGGACAGTTGCCACCATAAGCCTCCCACCTGGATCTCTCACTTGCGTACCTCTTTCAAGTATCTCTACTTGTCTGTCTTGCACACATCTCGTCCAAGTCCCCCATGTTTCTGGTGCAAGTCAAAGCTGGAGAAAGAAGTCCTTTCTTAGCCAACCTGCCTCCTGTGTTCTGTAGATTCACTGACTGCTCAGTCCTGCCCTGCAGCTCCCAGTAAGCTAGTCTAGGGCGGCTGCATCTGAGTTGGGGTGGGAAAATGGTATCTCCCCTAACGAGGGTAAGAGACCTTGTTTCTTACAGTTCCTTGGAGTTTTATTGGTAGAGCCAGGCTGACCCCATTCAGACTCTGAAGAATTCATTGTCGTTCAGGTGACATTCACAACCAAACCTACAGACCAAATTCAACATTTTAAAGTATCAGAAAGCAAATATAAGTATTAATTTAAGCAAAAACTCATCCAAAAATTGACTTCATTAAAAGTTTCATGCATCAGGCACCATCACTTCTAGCAAGAAGACAGGCCCTGCAAGGAGTTGTACAAAATGAAAGCTTTTGTAGATAAAAAGAGGGTGGGACAAGATAGGATTGTTTCAGGCAAGGTCACCTTCCCTTAGGGGAGGGCAGGGGCCTTAACTATGCAGATGACCTCACTCTTGCTGATCTGGAAATTCTAGGTTGATTGCTTTAAGATTCCACTTTGGAGAAGGGCTAAAGATGGTCAGGTTAGGCATTAAATTGACTCCATTACAGGCCTGCTTCTTTTTAAATGAAAAGGTTGTTAGACCATTGCAGACACCAGAGGACAGGAGACAGAGTAGGGTATAGATAGAGTTTATTAGCTCAGCTGAGGACCCTTGAGCCAAAGGGACTCAAAGGCCCCGTTTTGGTTTTACACGTACCTTATATACTTTCTTAACCATACCAGTTATGCTTATCCATACCATTACCCTTATCTTAAGGAAAACATACATTATCCTTATCTTAAGCAAAGCAGATGTACAGAAGCAAATGTAGCAGTTAGGATCTCCTGTGCCATCACGACAGGCCGTAAATCCTTTGGTAGGCTTTTCCCAGGCCGTTAATCTTTAGGCGGGCTTTTTCCCAGGCCTATGGATGTCTTAATTGTCCTTTAAGGTCACATCCTTAATGTTGCAGGCTGGAGAAGTGGGTTTAGGCCAGAGACGTGGGGTGAAGGAATTCATCAGAAACAGGCAGTCTCACTGAATTGTTGAGGGGGGAAAGGACGTCTGCAACAAACTCCACAGATAGGTTTATGGACCGCACCTCAGATCAAAGAGCCATCACCATGGAAGAGAGGATTACTGGGAACTGAAGGGTGGAGCTGAGCAGGAGATAAAAAGCTGGACAAGAAGAGGACAGGGGACACACAGAAGACAGGAGGAGAAGGAAGAAGGATGGAGAGCCAGAAGAGGCACATGGAACAGAGACATGTAAAGAAGCTGCACTGGCCTGGACTGATTGAAACAGATGTGGGTGAGAGACCCATGGGGAAGTTAATGATGGCTATGTTGATTTTGGTTTTGATTTTGTTCTGTTCCTCCCAGAATTGTCTGGCTGTTTCTGACCCGTATGTGTGGGTCCCTGCCAAAATGTGTTTTAGACTTATGGCAGGCTTTCGAGCCTTGCTTTGGGCCAATCCCATTTGGGTGGACTTTTACCCATGAGGAGTTGGATAACATTGGGTGCTTGACTTAGATACTATAGTCTTTGTCTTCTCTTGTCTTATCTAATTGTATTAAAGTCTGTTTCCACTTAAGGTCCTGTATGTTTTGTATTGATGCGGCAGATGGTAGAACCTATTTTGTATGGGCAGGTTTGGGGGTTTGGGAGTGCCCCTCTCCCTGCCCTGTAACAGAAACACACTGCTAAGAGGAGGAACACATGAGACAAGGGAGATCTGTATACAGGGAGGGTATATTCCAGGCTCTATTTATACTCCAGGAATCATTGACTGGTTAGGGTGACTCTTCTTGGGTCACAAGAATAATGGATCATATCAGCTCTTTGGATCATCAACTTAATGTCCAGCTTCCCATCGCAATTTCATTCACTCCCTTTACCCATTCAATCCTCCCAAACTTGCCTGCTGGCAAGGAGTGGGGGCTTAGTTTTTAAATTTAGTAATGATACACACCTAAAACACACAATTGCCAAATCTACTCACTGGCAATCAACAAGAAAGGCAGGAGACAAAGAGCCCTTCTTGATGGGGCAGTTGGGCATTGGCAAGGAAACCAGAACTCTCAGTCCTGAAGAACTGCAAATTGAAAATGGTGACTCTGGGGAGTCCATTACACAGACAAAGACAACACGCATTTTATAGACTTCAAGTACTGTTTCTAGCTGTACAAATGTGCAGATATGAGAATTTAGCATGGGTACATGGCTCCTAACGAGACAAGGGCAAGTTAGAATAATTAGGCAGCTTAATTAAGGAAGGGTAAAGATAAAGTATGCAAAGATGGGGATTGTGATACAAGTGGCCACCTAGCAGGTAGGGTGAGACCACTGAGAACTAACCAATCATAGAGAGACTGATTGAATTTGAAATAATGAGGGAAAGAAAGTATATAATCTCAAACCAAAACTCCATGTCGACTTTTCTCTAACTCTCCCAGGTACCTTTTACTTGGGAGTCTTTACTTTTTGTCTTTTTTTCCTAATAAACCTTTATTTTCTTTCTTAAACAAAATTTGCTTTTCTCTGCTTACTTATTCAAACATCTGTGAATTCCTTTTTGCAGCTTCACGAGACAAGAACTAGCAGTGGTTACCAGGGAGAAAAGCACCAGCAGCAGCAGCTGTTCGGCACAATTCGGCATCACTACTACCGGCTCCCAGCCAGAGAGCTGACCGCAGACTATTTGTTGTCTTTCCTTTTTGGCTAGTATTGACTGGCTACACCAAGTCTTCCCAGAAGTGTCTCAGCAGCTGTACCACATTTCTCACACTCTATCCCAGGCTCCCACACCAAGCTGACCGTGGGGATAAAGCCAACCTGGAGAATGTGTGGAGTCACCTGTTTACAGAGCCACAACCCAACTGCTCTCGGCTCCTGCTGGCTCCTTGGCACATGAGCCCACAAGAAGGCTCCATGGCCTCATTCCCCTGGCCCAGTCCAAGGCTACTGCTGCTGGGCCTCTCCTCTTGCCAGCCACCCTGGCCCTCCCTGGAGGTAAGAAGAGAAAGAAGCCAGGCTGGAGGGAGCGGTGAAATGTCCAGGAATCCCTGGAGCAGGCCAGAGTGTTTAAGCTTCATACTGTCATGGGGCTGAGTCCAAAGTCCGGTAAAGGTGGTGCCCCCTGGAGGGGGTTGCTGATAAAGATGAATAGCCCCAGGGAAAACTGCTAAAAGGTTTTGCAGTTTGGGGTGGAGTTTCTGATGAGAAATAAAAGGGACTGAAGGAGAAGGAGATTCAGTCGCCATGATGTAGGAAAAGAAGCAGTCACCATGAAGTAGAAAGAAGAAGCAGTCGCCATGATGTAGTGATGCAGGAAAAGAAAAAGGAGTCGCCATGATGTAGGAAAAGAAGCAGCCATCAGGATGTAGCATTTTGGATACAGTGTTTTTGGAATCTCCTGTGAATTTGGGGCCAGCGACTTTGGAGGGTTTGCAAGCAGCCGAGTGATGGAAACTGCTCCCAGTTTTGTTTTTACTGTAGCCAAAGGAGGAAGACAGAGGCCCAAAGCAGGCGCCTTCCTAAAATGCATGAGCGCAGTCCATTGGGCTGTCTGGCTGCTGTAGTTGCTGTTCACAGTGTTATTGGCCTGGTGCTGTGCTGGGGCACCACGGCAGTTCCGGGAGTATCTCCAGCTGTGTTCTGTGTCGTCCTCGTGAGTTAGAACCTGGCCTACAGTCTGATTGATGCATGTCTGCAGAAGCAGGAAGATGCCATTTTGGAAACGTGGCCCATTGTTTGGAAGAGGAGCTCTACGTCAGCAGTGGTAGGAAGATGCTGCCTATGTTACTTTTCTGGGACTTAAAGGACTGGACATTGCTTTAAGTAAGGTAAACAGCCATATGTTGACTTCAGTAATTCTTTACTTTTCCCTGTTTATTAAATAAATCCCATTGTATTGTTCCCCAAGCCTGAATAATCTCGCAATTGTGTGCACAGGTGCAGAACCAAGACAGTGACTGGTAAGCAATTTGGGCAGTGCCTTTGGCAATTTTGAAGCCCCACATTTGCCTCGTATCAGAACCTGGCAATTGTGTGCACAGGTGCAGAACCAAGATAGTGACCGGTAAGCAATTGGGGCAGTGCTCTTGGCAGCTTTGAAGCCTCTTCTGCCCGATATCAATACCAGCTACATTTTATTAAGTACTTGCCAGCTGGCACCGTGCCAAGTGCTGCCCAGTGACCTTTACTAACTACTCAAAAATGCTTTCTGAGGTTTCCTTATGTGCCCCCTATAAGCCAAACCTTAGATCTGAGGCACACAGCAGAGGAGGGAGAGAGGTCAAAACAGGGGAAGGAAGAGCACAAGGGACTATGGTGAAGGTTCACATGTGCTGTGGCGGTGGGAGAATTGCAGGGACTACACCTGAGGGGAAAAAAATCAAATACTGTACAAAAATGAACGATGTAAAAAATAAATTAATAAAAAAATACTGTCTGAGGGAGGTTTGATCCCTGGATGAGGAATGAAAATCAAATGCAGAGGGAAAGATACCTAAGAAATCTTTGGTCATTTATGGAGTCACCTCTCCTTGTCCCATTTCGGCCTCTCCTGGCAGCCCCAGGTGACCGCAAAGGGAACCTGCAGTTTCCGTGTGCGAAGACATCCTGACTCTGGAATCCAGCCCCAGCTCATCTCCCACCTGCAAGTGGTCAGCCTGGTCTCCAGTGTCCCTCACAACTCATGTGAGTTTCTCACTGTTTTTTTTTTCTAGAAGTCACTTTCTACTGCCTCTGCTTTTCCTACTCCTAATCCCTGTTCAAAGACAACCACTGAAAGGAGCGCTTCTTCTCTCCCTGGTGGGCAGGCGGTGGGGAGAGAAGGGCAGGTCCCGTTGTATAAGAAAATAGTCAAGGGGTTTTTTGAGGGTTAGCTACTGGCTGTCAAATTGTGTGCATTTACTATAGAATGTGTTTTGTTTTCATTTTCCCTCACTATGTGCTTTGGGCTGATTATAAAGAGTTTAAGGATAGAGAAATAGAGTTCCCCAGGGTCAGAAATGTGCTTGTCCTTAGCAATCCTTGGTGTCAGCATTCCAGGGGTCCTTGTTCCCTAGGGTGTCCATTCCTCCATTCTCAGGTGAGAGGGGGATCTGGGCTGCTCAGGGGTAGACAGCTGCAAGGCTATTGATGACCATCCTGGAGTCAGTGCTCCCTTCTGCATTCTCAGTTTAAAATAACCAGTGTTCATCAATATACTCAAGAGGAACAAAAATAATTCTTTTAATATTAAGTAACCCATTTCCAGCCCCTGGACAATATGGTACAGTATATGAAACTAAACTGCTAGGAGAAAGATGAAGGCAGGGATCACGTCCTGGTCCTTGGCTCAGCCCAACCACAACAGCAAGTTCTCAGCATTTTTATTCTTCTGAGATGAAGTATCTGTGGGGAGAGATACTGATGATCCCACAACTAGTTTTTGCCCACTTGGTATTTTTTAATCCTTAGTCTATCTCCTCCTGATGTTCAGTCACCCAAAGTATCTTTCTAAAACACCGGTATTTCCCTGCACAAAAGCTATAATGTCCAGTCATGAGCACGACATCCCAGCCTGTGCCACACTCGCTCTCTCTTTGCCTCAGTTCCCTCACCTGTGAAATGGGGATGTTATGAGTGTCTGCTTCATAGATTACTTGTGAGAACCGACTAGATGATGTATGCAAAGCCTTTGACATGGTTCCTCACACATAATTTGTGCTTAAGAAATAGCCATGAATAATTTTGTCTCTCTCAATATGGTGCTCAGAGCCCCATCCCAGTCAGTTTGTAGTGTTGAGTAAGTCATTTAATAAATGATTCTCGGTGATAAGTGACAACAATTGCAATTGAAATAAAAGTTCCCCAGATGAAGTGAACTTTGGTGAGAAAACATTGAAAATGAGGTGTGGGTCATTCAAAACCATTTTGCTTATTTTCCTTTCACTGACTCCCTCAAACAACAAACTTAGTTGAATTCAATAATTAAAGGTTATGACTCAAGAGGGCCAAAAATTTAAATAAATTTTGCAAAGTCAACCAAAGTGGGTACCTTATAATTCCTTCAGAGTCAGCTTGGTCTACTAATCCTGAAAATACATTCAAGCTGCCACCTTTATCAGTAGTGGTTAGTTAGGAGGGCTTTCCTTCTGGGAAGTGTCCACATCAGATAGCAATTTATTGAAGCCCTCTGCTGTTTAGACATTCATAGAGTGATAAAAATTGAATTGACATGAAATTTTTCTTCTTTGTTGACTGGAAACTGTCAGCAAAAAGTGTCCACAAGTTTGGACATTACCAACATGCATAGTCACAGAACTTAGCAACAAGACAAAATCACCAAAGGATATTTTGCTCTTGGAAGTTTTTCTGCATTTTTCTAATTTTTGTGTTTTTTCTCCCTTGTAAGGTCATTGTGGTAGAAAGTTTCCTCATCAAACCATAGACCTTTGAGGGTTTTGTTGGTGTTAGAGATAGATGCTTGTTTTTTAATTGTAAAATTCAGCAAATGCATGCTCATTCTAGACAACACAGAAAAGACAGAGGAAATGTGAAGGAAATTTTAAAAATTATAATTTGACTACTTAAGAATGTTATTTTCTTTTATGAAAATATCAGTCATTTGATATGGTTTTGACTTTTAATAAAGTATCATTGTACATAATTATAAAGAAAACACTTAGTAATTGCTCCATTGTATTCAAACTATTTAGGGAGCATTTCTGTCCCAATCTTGGGTAATAGAATACATTTTCCTTCGGCCCATATGACCTAGCATTCATTTATACATTCATAGGTACTCTGGATGTATGTGGTATAGGTGTGGAAAGAAAATTTCCCTTTACCCCTTTGAGTTTTTTTTTTTGGGCTGATGAAGCAAGAAGCGAATAGTACACAAATTAGCAGGAGAAAGGCACAAATTTAATTGCATATGCATGAAGAATCTAGCTGGAGGCAAAATGAGGACATAGTATTCCTGAGCTAGGAGTGGATAGAGGTCTGGAGCTTCCAGAACAGAGGAGAGGGACTCACATGACAAAGACATGATGCTCTGTAATTAATGTTTGTTTTTCCATACAGAGAGTTTTCTCCAAGTGACGAGTTATTTCTGATGAAAATCGTTATTCTGGGTAATATCCCCAATATTCATTGTTCTAGGTAGTTAAGGAAGTGGTCAAAGATTCTAATGAGCCTAAGGCCCTCAAGAGACTTCAAAATTATTCTCCTGCCGAAAAGGCATATCTTGGAGGGTCTATATTGAACATTTCTTTGGGAAGTTTATCCTCACTAGTCACTCTGTGTGTGTGTGTGTGTGTGTGTGTGTGTGTGTGTGTGTGTGTGTGTGTGTTTACACATACACCATAAGTCAAATTGACAATACAACATTTACATTTGTTTTTTATAATGTTTTGATATTTTATTTTCTACTATCCTTTCCTCCTTTATCTTCTTTTTGAAAAAGGTGGACCACAGCCTATAAGAAGTGATTTCATAATCCACTGATAGACCATAACTTGCAGTTCAAAAACACTGTTCTAGTTTTTGATTGAAGAATCAAGTTTTCACATTCCATGTTGGGAGTCTGCCCTTTGATCAGTGTTTCCCAAGGTGCTTGGAGAGTCAGTGGGAGCAGGACAGGTAGATCTCTCTGCTTGTGGTCTGTCTGCATTTTCAGTCTCCAGGCCTGACCAGGTGTTGGAGTCTTTGAGAATCCCAGGTAAAACAACTTTTGAGATGATATAACACAAGGTAGGATGTTGTCTGGATTGTTGAAATTCTATGTTCTTAGAACTGGGGGCCCCTACTCACATTCCCTGCTTATTCTGCTTCAGCCATGAACATATCTTAGTTTAGGGTCTAATGCAAACTGAAATGAAGGCAAAAAATACATTGCTTTTGTTACTGGGCAAAGGGTCTAAAATTTACCATCGGGTCAGGATCTCTCTTACTGGCTCTAATTCTAGCCATGCTGTCCACCCTGTCACCACAAATGCCTTTGGTGCAACAAAAAAGGATAAAACGAATTATTCTAACCAACATGGGAGAGGGGGAGGAGTAAACTTCAGTTACACTCTGATGGAAGTAGGAAGAGTTGCAGCTCCGGGAGCTGACAGAAGGGCAGAAGTCTGCTCTGCTGAGGTCAGGAGCTCCCCAACACGAGGGAGGAAAGGCAGGGAAGGCGTGCCACCAGCTGGCCAGCAGGCAGCCACCTTCCACCTTCTGTAGCAGCTCCCTCAAAGAGGAGAGGAAGCTCATGCACAGAGCTCCCTATTGAAGGCCCCCAATAAAAAGGTTATTTCTGCCCACTTCCCAGCAGGCCCCTTGCTCAGGACATCAGGGATGGAGTTCAGACCAAGGCACTGGGTGGACACTGTACTTCCTGTTTGGGTGGTGTCTGATGTTAAAGTGCAAAGTGTGGCCCCTCCTCTGCACTGGGATGTTTCTAGATGGACTTAAGAAAATTAAATTAATTTGATGAATGGTAAAAAGATGAATTTAATGGGTGGTTTGTATTTATTTCTTCTTTCCACATAGCTCTTTATCTCTTTTGTTGTAGGATTTAAACTAAGGGGTTTTTGAATAAGACAATTTTGAGTTATCTCAGTGCTGATTCTGTATGACCAGGAGTCTCCTCAGTTTCCTCATCTTTCAAACAGAGCACAGTAAGGTCACCTCAGAGAGTTCTAGGAAGGAGTGTCCCTCACACCCCCCGCAGAATTAGACTCTAACAAGTACCAGTCCCTTTTCTCTCTTTTCTTTAGTCTTATCCCCAGAGCACTTTTTCCAAATAGCACAACCACAATCCTTGAACTAATAAGCAACTCACTGAAAACATGGCAAACAAACCGGATCTCCCCACTTTCACCCTTTCCTCACCCGCCACCCCTACCACATCCCATCACAGAACCACAATGCAAATGTGGACAGATATGAAAAAGTTTAGCATGACAAACAAAAACTGTGTTCTCTATTCATGGTAAAAGCTAAAACAAAATCAAATAGTAAAATCACAATGTTTATCAACCAGTGATCTACAAGATTATAAAATATACAGAATATCTAGTAATTGAAAACCTCACTTAAATATTTGTCTAGTAAAGAAAACCAAAGGAAGATAAACTTTGGTTATAACCTGATCAAATATTTATTTCTTTGCTGAGGCAGACACAGCATGGAGATTGTGCTATTATTAGCCACTATTATGGAGAGAGAGAGTAAAATTTGAAAGCAGAGCAGTTATCAAGTAGAATCAAAATAATCAACTTTTACTTATCAGCTATGTTGAAGAACCAGTCTTCCTTTTCCAGTAATTCTAGAGGTGATGAGAGGGTCGATTGGGGAAATTAGAAATAAAGCGACTTATGCATGTCTCTACATAATTATTAAATGACATGGTGGTTATTTGTCTGTTTTCCTCCCTTAGATCAGTGAATAAAGGTCATGCCTATTAATCTTTATTTATGTTTCCAAAAGAATGCTTGACAGAGTAGGTGTTAAATAAATGTCTGACAAATATTAACCACATGGAAGGAAACAATAATGCAATTAACACTGTGATATTATAGTACAGCTGGGGACTGGGTAAGGTACCCAGCTGAAAAAAAGTTGTCTAACAACAAAAGTTGTCTCTTTTCCCAAATCCTAAACATGTTAGGCTCAAAGATTTCACCAAATTATTCATAGATATTTATAGCATACTCCTGACTTTTGTCCCATGTGAAAAGTAATTTGCATGATTTTTTAGTTAGAATCACTTCTGTAATTGCTAAGAAACCTGTACAGTTATACATGTATACCGTAATATGTGCTAATTAAACAAGGATTGTACTTATTCACATTTTATGTAAAATATAAACATGTAAAATACACACAACTTAGTCATCTTTTCTCCATTTCCACCTTTGTTTCTACCCTACTTCATTGGACCTCATATTTATTTACCATCTTCAACTGCTTCAGAAATATCAAATAATGGACGAGCTCAGTCACACAACAGCAGACCAATCCCTTTGAAATAAGTATCATTCAGAATCCTCTGCTTCCAAGATTACTTCAGTATTTTTATAGTCAGAGTTCAGAAGGGAAAAATAAAAATATACATATTTCTAACCAAAAAACTGCAGAATAATAAACACTGGAAAATACTGCATACAGTATGCCACTATGAAGTTTTTATGATTCATAGTTGAATTTGTCTTTATGTTATGTGTGCTATTTTCCTCTGTGGTTTCCATATTCATCTTTCAACTTCCTAAATTTTGTTTCCATAATACCATGTCATGACAATGTTTTCATCTCCAAAAACATTTCTTATGTGATTATATCTAAGGAAAGTTTCCTCATTTCTTTATTTTTGCAATTCTGTTTTTATTCTAGTTATGATATATGATGACATTCATCTAGTGAGTACCACTTCCAGAAAGTTGTGGAAACAATTTTAATAAAATGGAGATGAAAAAAAATTATAAAACCATTTTTAAAACCAATAAACCTGGAAATAAAAGACAAAATCTAATATAGGCAAGAGTTCTGAATGTTAACTGAATGATTTTTTTGCTTGCAGTTTGACCATGTCATTAGATTATCAGGCTAGGAAAAGAAGAATAAATCATCTAACATTGCAGAACAAAGCAAAGAGGTTAAGGGAAGAATGATCAGCTTAAGTTCAGAGGTTAAGTGAATAGGTTAAAAGTTGGACTTTATCCTACTTTACATGTGCTACTACCCCAATCACTTTGCTTTAAACACATAAATGAATAAGTAAATGTATGGGATAAATAACTATTATCTACTTACTTCCTATCAGATCTTGACCTTTAACTAGCAGGCCTTCCCCTTTATTAAGAGGCAGATGGTCCAGAAGGGGCAAACAAACTCCAGCTCCATTTGTGTCAACCAGGGTTCCCTTGCTTTACTCTTGTCATTGCTTCCATGCCATTCTAGACCTGGGCAGCTCAGGTGTGCTGCCTGAATGTATTTGCAGGCCCCATTAGTTTCTTTGGACTTGTTGGCAGACTTTGGCCTCAGAATTTCCTAAGTGCTTTTACTCAGACTCATTTCTCTGGCTGCCCCAGGTAGAATACTCTTCCCAGTTCTTATCATTCATACTCTGATTCATCTAGGTTCACCTAGAACCCCTGCCAGACTTTATTTAGTTGCTAAGTGGTCAAAATAATAAGAGAAAGTAAGGGAATTTAGACTGTTGCAATCCATTCAGGACTGGATTCCTAATGTCCTGACCCTAGGACACACTGATTACATGATCAATGAGTGGCCTGAAAGTACTTATTCATGAATTATATCAACATACACTTGTTGAATGCTTAGTATGAACCACTCATACAGGAGATGGGCAGGCAAAGAAAAATGAGTGTTTTCTTGCAAAATAATAATCCAGCATGGGAGTATGTAAACCAATGTTCAATGATATGTGAGTCATATCCAAGGACCAAGGTCACCCTTTGGAAGGCATAACAGGATTTCTGATGGACGGAACATTGAATGGCTCCTGAGGGACAAGCAGGAACCTCTGGTGACTGGGCAATGCCTATCCTCCTGTTTTATCTCTCTGCATTCCTGACCTCAATCCCAAGGCTAAAATACAAGGCTCAATGCAAGACTAAAAAATAAACTGCTTATTTTTGTTCTCAAGTCATACCACAAGTTTTCAGCTCCCATGCTTTTGCTCATTTGGTCTTCTTTTTTGGGGAATGGCTCTTTCAGACATTCACGTTAGGTAGGACCCTCCTCCAGAAAGGTTTCTCTACTAGTTCCCATCCTCCCAAGAGAGTTAGATGCTCCTTCCTCCACCTCCTTTGAAAGAAAGCCTTTAGAACTCTGTGTATGCTAAGTATCATGGAGTTCCAGACAAGTTCCTATCTTTCTGTGCTACTTTGACAGACTGAGTTCAGTAGTGGCAGAGTCCATCTTTTCCGTCTTTGTAACCCTTGTGAAACCTAACTTAATTTCTAGCTTATATCTGATAGGTAAATGTTGAGGGGATAAATGGATAGATGGATTAAAAATAGAGAAAATAGATTAGAAATAGAGTCATTTACTCTATTGTGAAATAGAGTAAAAAATTGAGCAACTGTGTTGGAAAGCTATATCTAGCAGAAGATGAATAGTGTTATGTAAGACTAGTTCACTGGCAAGATACAGACATCTAATTTATATGATGTTGAAAAAAATAAAGAAGGTCTATTAGACTGCAGAACTGAGAAGTCATGAACAAGTCAGAGCCAGCTGGAGGATAGTGTGCAACAAAATCCTGACCAGCTTGTCTCATATTCTTTGCTTTCGTCTGGATTAGCTTCATTCTCAGAGAGAATCTTCCCAGATAATGGCTAGCACTAGGACCCATTTGAGATTTTGGCAACCCCAGAAAGAATTAAGAATCATCCTTTCAGTTGTTTCAACAAAAGCTGTAGGGACTGTTTCTCAGTTGACCAGGCTTAGTTCACTTGCCCACCTGTGAATTAATCAACAGGATCTGGTGAGGGGACTGATAGGGAGGAATTGAGAAATCATTGTCCCACCTGAACCCCATGACTGACAGCAAGTAAATCTAAGATGAGTCACCATAAGAAAGAGAAAATGGAGTCAGACACCATTTCTGCAGAGACAGAATAGAGAGGCTGACCCTGATCCTGGTACAAATGCCATTAGCCTGTAGGGGTGGAATCATCTGGGGGTTTAATCTAATGTTCAAATGTATCCATTCTTCTCCTCTTGATGTGAAAATCATTACATCAGAAAAGATAATTTTAGGGAAATAGAAATGGAAATTATGAGGGAGTCAGTTCTTAGGCAAGCTAGGAAAAAGGCTATACTGCCCATTCTTGCCTGTCAGCATGGTGAGTTTTTAGAATGGAGCAATGTCTTAGCCTAAGTTCCCTCATGCACCACCAAAGCAGAGCCTGAGTAATCAGTTTGCCTTAAAAGCAGATTTATCAATATTTTGAGAAATGTTCCTATGTATTGGATGCCTAACTGGGGAAGTAAAACATAGAAAGAGGATATGAACAAGGAGTGCTAAATCCTACTGGAGACCCTCTGAGAAGTCATAAAGAGTATTTACCTAAAATATGGAAAAGGAGGGAAATATTTATTAATTGCCTCTTGGTTCTGATTCGACAAAGATTTTCCATGCAGTGACAAAGAAATCTTGGTGTGGAAAGATCTCTGGTACAGCTAAGGAAAGAACTATAAGCTCACCTCTGCCTGCAATTAGGGTAAAACAATCACCTAGAAGATTTGAGCAACTTGGATCTTACTGTCCATTCTGAAAAATTCAGTTTTTCAGACTGATTAAGGGGAAAGTGGTATTTTACCACCAAAGCTTCCAGTTTAAAGAGTCCTACTTTTCTTTAAGAGTTGCTTGCAAGCGTTAAAAGCTATGCCCAAAAGCCTGCAACTCTTGCAAAAGTAACTGACTTGAAGAAATACTTGTTCAAACAAGAGAATAAATTTGTTTATTGTGCTAGACTACAGCATTCCTGTGCTTATAAATATTTCTGCATTTTGGCTGATGGGGAGCTCATGGGTTCAAGTGCATATTAAGGAAAAAATAACAATCCTTCAGGAAAAAAAAAAACTTTCCTTTTTACTTCATTTTCAAAAACAAATGATTTTAATGTAGTCATTCCCAGGAGCCAAATTCTTCACAGTCTACAAATGTTGAGTGTGTATTGACATGCTTCATTTGCTTCCCATTTTTGGCAGCTCCTACACTCAAATTGAAACTCTACTCTCCCCAAACACTGTCATTTACGTCAGTTTTGGGTTGAGTCTGGAGACCATTGCCACAAACACTTTGTTTTTCTTCAGTTACAAGAAATACTGAAGAGATTTAGACAACAACATTAATGCTGAAGACAACTACTTAAGTCTATAAAACATTATAAAGTTTATGAAACATGATGAAGTGTCCAAACCCAGGTAGCAGATACTTAAAATTTTCATATTTGAGCAAGTTTGAACTTAAAAAAAAATTTCAATTTTCTTCTTAGGAAGCTACCAGGAAACATAGTCATGTTCATTGATTTTAATGTGGTGACAATATAAATTGATTTAGAAGGAGAATTTAAAAAAAAATTAAAAAGAACTTTCTATTTTGAGATAATTTTAAATTTATACAAAGAAGTATAAATTTTAGATGGTCATTTCTGTGTAAAGATGGTCATTTCTGTGTAAACGTCACCAAATTTCCTCTATAGTCAACAATTATATCACTGTGGTGCATTTACCAAAGCAAAGAAACCACTTAGCTAAGAAACCACTGGCACTTTATTATTAGGGACACTCCAAGCTTTATTTCACCAGTGTTTCCACTTTCTGTTCCAGGTTTTCTACTCCAGGGTACCACCTTGTGGTTAGTTATCATGTCTCCGCACTTTTCTCTGGACGTGAGATCAGTTCTTAGACTTTTTTTATTTTTCATGACCTTGATTCTGAAAAGTACTAGTCAGCTATTTAATATCTCTCAATTTAGGTTTGAAGAATGTTTTTCTTCGAGATTCACTGGTCTTACAGACTTTTGGGAGATTATCAATAAAATGTAGTCCCCTGCTCATCACATCATTTCAGGGGGTACCTGATATCCACCCGACACAGATGATATTAACCTTTGTCATTTGGTCTCATGGATATTTGTAAGATTTCTCCAAAGTAAAAGTTACCTTTTTTTCAAATTAAACACTTTAGGAAAATGTAAGGAGCTCTATACGGGACACAGGGTGGTTACAATGTTAGCAAAATAAAATTATGGAGATGCATGATTTTTGCTGTGTTTGCATTTTAGAGTAAGTAAATTTGAACCATTCAACTAGGAGAAAAATAAATAGGTCTTTAAAAATCCACTCCAGAGATTCTTAGCCATATATCACAGAGTACTTTTGTCATAGCATAATGTTAAAAGTCCTTCTTTTTGGGATTGAATCTCAGCTCAATATCCTGTATGGCCTTTCTGCACCTCATTTCCTATCTTTGTGGCCTTAAAATCCCATAAGGATAATAGTAATATCTAATGCAGATGCATGTTTAGAAGACTGAATGAGTCAATATTTGTAAAAGTCCTAAACACATCTGGAATTTAGCACAAAGAAAGTGTCTTTACCTTGGGGTGGTGCAGAAGCTTAGTAAAAAGTGACCATGGTTCTCTGCAACTAAATAAAGGAAGCAGATGTTTCATATTTTCCAGCTCCTTTAAGTTGTTACAATTTGTCAGCTACTGTTTGTTGGGAAAAAAAATGCTTTCAATCACCTGTTAAAGTTTGTTCTGTAGACAAAAGTTAAGAGGGATAAAAATCTCTTCATGCCTTTCTGATTTTATAAACTTTATCAAATGAGCCTGTATCACATTGACAATTAGAAAGTGAAATATTGTTCATGCTTTAAAGAATATCTTTCATATTTCTGGGACATTTTCCCATCAAGTCCCAAAACACAATTGATAACAAGAGAATTACTGGAAAAGGAAGACTGGTTCTTCAACATAGCTGATAAGTAAAAGTTGATTATTTTGATTCTACTTGATAACAAGAGGCATAACCACAAAAACTCTTAATTATTCATGGGCTAGCCATATATTTGAGAACCTTTACATTATTTCTCATTTCCTACTGCCTGACACAAATTTTGATCTCCCTTTGAAAGCACTTTTGGCAGCCATTCATTTTATAAATCTCTTCTGAGTAATATGGTGGAGAATCTTTACTTTTCCTCTTTTACAGAAAAAAATGATTGAAAATAAAATTATAAAATAAATCAGTGATAGAGCTCAATGGTAAAAAGAAAAAAAATCATGAAAATGCATCTCTAGTATTTTCTTTCTGAAATATTTTTAATTTTTAATTAATACTTTTTAATTCAAAAGAAAAAGTGGGAAGTGAACCATTCCTTACTATTTTTTATAGAAATATTCACAAATGATTGAGTTTCCATTTTGCAATGTTGGAAACAGCTATTTCCATTTTATTTAACAAACATTTAAACACCCTTAATCTCTGATGGCTCTCACACATGTTGACTCACTTCTTATAATCACCTTGTGGTAGCAATGAAATGAATAACAACTTGGAGGTTTTATGTGGGAACTAGAGTTGACTCTTGAACATGCCTCTAATCAAAACAGGTATGATTTATAGCTAGCCTTCCTTATAGGCTATTACACACCTGTGTTTGAATTCCTGAATGCAGAACCCGAAGACTCAAAATAAAATGACCTACACAGGTTATGTACACAGGGCATGTAAGTGGATTTACATGCAGTTCAAACTCAGCTTTTTCAAGGGTCTACTGTAAGTGCAGAAGGCTGGCACCGCGGGTGGCTGCCTTGCCTAGACCCTGTCCCTGGATACCATCCCTGGGCCAGAGGCAACGCTTTTCTCCTCATCTCTCCTCCTGCCATCTTATTCCAGTGTCTCCAGGGGATCTGAACAGAAACTGGAGTATAACACTTAAACCCTTTGTACCAAATATGCAATTACTCAAAACTCTAAAATTCTAGTGAAACACAGGAAAGGTATTAGGTTAAATGACTGAAATTCCTGATCAGAAAACAGAACAATGTCAATGTTTCTAGAGAACGGGGAGTAACACTGAGGATCCTGCAGCAAATGGAACTGAATTTTATATGTGATTAGGAATTTTAGATTTAAGAATAGTAAGGTTGCTCCTCGGCAAGTGCCCACTTTCTAGAGTCCATGTGCGATCTTGTCCAAGGACAGATCAGAAGTGAACCCTGTGAGCCTGCTCCTCCCATCCCTTCCCACCTTCAGAGTGACTGCCAGTCCAGTGTTTTATACATCAAATCTGAGCCCCTTCTATATGTGAAAGGAGATCTCTTGGGGATTTTTGAAGTTCCAACATTTCAGAGAGAACAAGGAAGTTTAACAGGATACAACAGAAGAGGTCTTGTTAAAGCCCTCAACTTTCACCGAAATCAACAGGGGATTCAAGTCTTAACTCATACCTCTTCTCACCAACTGGAAACCAAAAAGAAATTCCTGTGATTTGAGAGGACCAGGTTGAACATTGTTCTCTGGAATCTGAGTGGACCCTGTATTGCTGGCAGTCTTCATATCAGGCATATAAAATATGCAAAACGGAGAGACAAGAGGGTGACTAGGCTAACTCCCCCTGCTCTGATAACTAAAACGACTTAACGCCCACTCTCAAGTCATCATACCACCCGTCAGGGGTGCCATGGAGCGCCTCCAGAGCTTTCCCTTCTTGCCGTGCACTGAGGACACTGGGCGCTCAATGTCTCCCCAACCCTTCGCAGGCAGTGTGCCCGTGTAGCTGCACTTCACTCCTACCTTGGAACTTGGGCAGGACAGAGAAAATCCTAGAAGCTGCGGAGTTACGCGGGAGGGAAGGCGAGGCAGCACCCGCGAGTCACCCCTGCCCCTCTCCAACCCAGAGGCAAGGGCCACGCTTCCTTCCTGACCCGGGAAAGATTTGCAGGTCCGGGAATTTCCCTGGCCCGAGGCTGACAAACTCTCCCGCCCCGATCATGTATAAAAGGGGTTCGCTCATCTCGGGGAGTCACAGAGCCAGCACCACAGACACTCTCCACATCAACTCTTCTGTTCCAGGCACCGCAGCCCAGACCCCACAAGCTGAACCTCATGGCCCGCGCCGCCGCCCCAGCTACGCCCCGCACTCCCGGTCTCCTCCGGGCCGCGCTGCTGCTCCTGCTTCTGGTCGCCGCCTGCCGGCGCGCAACAGGTAAAACCCAGCGATCCTGGGTCCCCAGGACGCAACACGGGTCGGGGGGCGCCCATCGGGACAGCCCCGCTGAGCCAGCCCGTTCTCCCAGCAGGGGAACCGGTGGTCACTGAGCTGCGCTGCCAGTGCCTGCAGACCGTACAGGGAATTCACCTCAAGAACATCCAGAGTGTGAAGGTGACGCCCCCAGGACCCCAATGCGACCAAACTGAAGTCCTGTAAGTCCTGCTGCTATGCTTATCACCGCCCCACCCCCACCCCGGGTCCCAGTATCTCCACCTGCCCCCCAGTCCGACCTCCTGCCTTATGGGATTCCCCTTCTTTCTGCAGAGCCACTCTCAAGAATGGACAGGAAGCTTGTCTCAACCCTGCAGCCCCCATGGTTAAGAAAATCATCGAAAAGATGCTCAAAAAGTGAGTTCTGAGTACTGGCACCTGCCTCCTGAAAACGTACCACAGAAACTCGGGTTTGGTGAAGGACTGGAAATCATTATAGTTCAGAGCTGAATTCACAATTAAGGTCATTTATCTACTCTGGTGACAGGATATTTCTAGTGCCCTTCACCCCCATTCCAGACCCTATCCCATTTAAATGGATGTGGGTAAAGCTGCCTTCATGAAAATTCTCATTGGTGTTGGTTAGTTATGCTTAAAAACTATCCACTTGTCAAAAAGCACAGGCATTCTTTTCAGTCCCTTCTGGACTTCACACCTAGATTACTTGCTTTTCTGCAACACAGGCTCTGAAGCTTAAGGGTGATGAGCTTAAACAGTGACTCTGCGTAGGGTACAAATCAGAGTTCCACCACCTCTGCAGCTAGCTCTCTTGAGGAGCTGCTAAAGACCATCTTCTCTTTACAGGGACAACCCAACTGACGAGAGGAGGGACGAAGTCAATCAAAGGTCCTAACAGAAGCAGGTCCTGACCTTACAGGAATCAAAGAGGAAAAAGAGGAATCATGCGCTTCTGGGACCACTTGCATTGGGCTTAATATGTTGGATTATCTCTTAGGAGAGTTGTTTATTTATTTATTTATTGGTTGGTTGGTCGGTTGTCAAAGATTCTCTGTTAATATTTTACATGTAAAATAATTAAGGATGTAACTGAGTCTACTTGAATACTGTACCATTATTTTTATTGCTTATTTTATGTCAAACTCAAATTAATTCAATCCTGATTCTTCTTTAACTTGGTGGTAAAAGTTTGCAAGTGTTCTCCAGTCATTAAGTTAATATTTTCAAGTGGTCTCAAGAAAATGAGGTTATTATCAATAGAGTAGGGGAATGTATGTATGTTTAATAACTGTTTAAATGATACCAGTTGTTATTTATTGAAATGATTTCACAGTATGTGGAGACATTTCTCATATTGAAGTTTTAGGAACTACAATGTTCTAAATATCCTTTGGACATTTTATGTCTTTCTTGTAAGGCATAATGCCTTGTTCAGTGTTACACATAAATTGTTTCTCTATATCTTAGAATAGAGAGATTGAACTATTTCTTGATGTTTTTGAATAAAACATGAAAATAAAGTATTTTAAAATGAAGAATGTTTGTTTCATTTTTCTGAAAGAAAAAAGCTACCTTTAGTTGATAATGGGATGATTTACACAATGCTTCTAGTTTTTTGCATCAAATTTGCTACACAGGTAGATCAAACTTTAAGCTGTGCTTAAGTTCATCCGGTGATAGCGATTGCTTCCCTTGGCTTTCACACAGAATGTGGTTCCCCAAATTCTGCAGCCTTCCTCTTCCCCTCTGTGTGACTGAGAGTGACTGATACAGGCTGTTACTTTATAAAGAGCTCCTTGTTACCTTCTTATTCAAGTTTATCTCCCAAAAGGCATTTACAGTTTTCCAACTATCTTAACAAAGGTTCTCAATTCATTGCTTTTACTAGAAGATTTCTCAAACAACTATTCACAATTTAATGAAACTGACAATAAAATTGGGGGAAAGTGCTTTCTTTTTCAAAACTCAATTTGAGACATCAAACAAGTAGAAAAAGTGAGTAACTCAATTATTTCACTTAAAAAAGATTTAACTGATGGGCATCCCTGGTGGTCTAGGGATTAAGTCTCAGCACTCTCACCACTAATGCCTCAGTTCCATCCCCTGGCAGGGAGCTAACCCACATATGGTGCAGCAGACCTCTCCTGTCTCACGCACTGCTTACCTTAGCAGTGTATTTCAGTCAATTTGCCTGTTCTGCTGGTAAATCCTCTCACACAACCCTCCCTCCACCAACCTCTGGTCTACACCCCAGTTCTTTTATGCAAAAAATAAAAAAATAAATATATATATATATATAATTGATATTTAGGTTCAGTTTTCTAGCTTTATAGATAAGTAACTACCACTGACTTTAAGTGTCATCTCACTTCTTTATACCCATTTATCAAACAGGATGTTTTAAGATTTGAGTGCATCAGTTCCCACTCTTCCTAGTACAAATTTTATGGAAACTGTTAGACTGTTTAGCCTGAGAAAAACCCCTGGAAATTGGTTTTCAACACTGCTACTGGATGACAGCAGCATTCCAGGTTTCCAACATAGAAACAGACTTGGTATGTCAAGGGAGGCAAGATCCCCAACATCTAAAAGAAATAACACCCCGAATTTAAAAAGAAGAACAGCTATAGATCTGTGGGGTGTGTTCTTGTCTCTGACTGCAGACTCAGGTAATCCTGAGCCCTTAGGTAAAAGGCTTCAGCAGAGACAGGAAGGCAGGGCTAGAGGCGCCTGCCTTCTATACGTGGGATCAAGTTCATCCTGCCTGAATATGTGGGATCAAGTTCTGGCTTGCCCAGAGTAATCAGGTAAATAAGGGATCGAAGTGGCAAGAGATATAACCACTGTGAGCTTCATTTTGAACTTAAAAAGTTCAAAACAATGGCATCTTCATAATTCCAATGTTATTAGTGATAAATGAGAAGAAAGAAAATGTGTGAACTATACGGAAGTGAATAAATGCAAGCTATTTGAGAAGCTCTAAAAATGCTAGCATTTACTTCCTAATCCCAAGGGAGAGGACCTACAAATAGGACTCTAAGGTCTTAAAAAAGTCTTCACATCAAAGGCCAGTCCTTATACTCAACCATTATCTTGAGTTCACTGTACTGGCCACTCAGATTTTGTCAATACAGAACATGGAGCATAAAATGGAGAAAGAAGATATAGCTATTCACATGGTGGTTCAAGATGAAGGTTTCAAAGAATGGGGAGTAAATACCAGCTCTCTCAGTTGTTGACTCTTTTCATGGGCAAGTTTCTTGACCCCAATTTCACTTCCAATTCTATAGAGTGGAAATAATAGCAGAATACACTTTCTGAAATCTTTGCAGAGGTTAAGTGTTATTGGTGGCTTCAGAAATCTGCCATTGGCCCTTAGGTCAACTCTGTGGACATTGTCTTTTCTTAGTATCAGTCCTGAATTAAGTAGATACAAAGTGTAGTTTTCACACCAAATTGTCCTGAGAATTGGCAAGTACAAGGCATTTTCAAATAAGAGCTATGCAGGAAGTGGGGCATATGGGTTCATGAGCTGGTATGAGCTGGTGGTAACGGGGTAAAGGAAGCAGGAAAAGAACATAATATGATACATCAGCACTATGAAAGGTCATCAGCAGGAAACAATAGTGAGTAGTGACTGAGGTTTCCTGGACAATGTTACAAAGAGCTAGAGCCAAGGGAGGAGGAAATAAGGCTGACTATTCTAACACTGGCCTTTTCTGTGAGTCCTCCTTAGATATTCTCTCTGGACTTTTAGATGTAACCTGAGAGACACTGGGGGTCGGCAGCAGTGACAGATGGGGGTAACCTAGAATAACAGATGATGCTATTCTCTTTTCACTGACTACTCATACTACAATAAGGGAAGAAGTCTTGTCCTTCTTCACTGTTAATGCCCCCATTCTATAGCTTCTCCACTTACCTTTTATTCTGTAGTTGCTATCAGTAACATTCACATGTGCTGACAACTGTCCATCTCAGGCTCCTTGTCTTTTGATTTCCTTCCTGAGGACTTTCTGCATTTGATGATGGAGATTGGGCATTGCAGAGAGTTTGCTGAGTCCACAGACAGGATGGTCTGTGACTTAATTCCCTCAGGGGCAACCCTCCTTGAGAGATAGGAGTTAGTGGTTAGTGAATATTCTATTATCCAGTCCTTAGGTTGGACAATTTTAAAATCATCATCCACATTTATGAGTTTTCCACTGACTTATTTTTCTCCCAATTGTGAGTCAACTTTTCTACTCCCTGGCATGTGCAGTAATTTTTATTTGCTTCAGGAAATTTTATATCTTATGCTGTTGAGTGTCAAGATTTTGTTTTCTTCCTTTAGTCTTGGTTTCTGTTATGGGAATGAAGTTACTAGAGCATCAGCTTGATCTTTTTGAGGCTTGCTTTAAGTTTTGCAGATTGGTGTAGAGAGAGCTTTTTGCCCTAGGGCTTGTTTAATCCTAAATCATCACTAAAGCGCGCCCCTTCTGCTTCTGTTGAAATCCCTGGTTGCTCACAACTTCTCGCCACTCTAACAAGCCAGATCTAAATCAGCTTCTCACTCCAGACGAGGTCTGGGAATTGCTCAGCTTACAGAATTTCTGTGTGACATTATGGAGTTTTACCCTATGCATATGTGATTTAGTATTGATCAGAGACCTAATGAAATTTTTTTTTTTTTTTTAAGATTTACCTTCTATCTATACATACAAGCTGGGGTGCAGGCCAGAGGCGCAGGGCGGCGAGAGGGTCCACCAGAGACAGAGTGGGGAGCAGAACAGGCAGATCAGAAATACACTGCTGAGGGGAGCAGCGGGCGAGGCAGGAGAGGTCTGCCGCGCCATGTGGGATTCTCCCCGGCTGGGTGTCGAACTCGTGTTGCCGCTGCCAACAGCTCCACAGCGCAGCGCTTAACCGCTGCGCCACTGGGGAGGCCCGAGACCTAATGAAATTTTGATGGGGATTTCTGGAACTCTGTTTTCCCACATGGATCTTTCCTTTCTACAAGACTGCTCCATAACTAGTATACCTGAATGCAAATCTGTCCCTCCTCAATTGACTCAAGGTCAGTAAGTTGTGCTTAGAATCTCTGTTCCTGCACAGTGGCCTGGAATTGCTCCTGCAAAAAATGCAGGAGGTCATGGACCTGACCTTGTTTGTTTCCATTTCTCAGTCCTTTATTCCCTCTTATTCAGTCTCAGAGTGGGGAGCAGAACAGGCAGATTGACTGAAATACACTTCTGAGAGCAGCAGCGGGCAAGACAGTAGAGATCTGCTGCACCATGTGGGTTGGCTCCCTGGCCAGGGATCGAACTCATGCTGCAATGACTGCCTATAGTTTCACAATGCTGAGACTTAACCCTTGCGCCACCAGGGAGGCCCCTGTTTCATATATTTTGTTGAAATTCCTAGTTGTTTATGGCAGGAGGACAGGACTAGCTCCTTATACTAGGATATGGTTGGAAATGGAAGTTTTGGCACAATTTTGACTAATATTTTACAAGATTTCTTTGCAGCACTCTTACAAGATTAAGCCCTAGTTATGTTAATAATAGCTCATTCATTATACTTTATTACCTTTTTCTCTTCCCTATTCCCACATTCCTTATTCCCTCACTTGTTCTTCATATGATGAACTTCAAGATAAATTACTGTGCATGTATCTTTGCGTGAGAATCTGATTTCAGGAGAACCTAAATTTGGTCACTTAGATTTCCTGAAATTAGATCCCAAGGCTAAGATTTATGTACTATTTTTTTTATATAAGGAGTATAATACCATTTGAAGCAAAGAACTTGAAAATATGGTTAAAGAATAAGTATATTTGAAAGTATGTCAAGCAAAATTCTTTTTTTTAAAAGATTTATTTATTTATACATACAAGCTGGGATACAGGTCATAGGCGTGGGGCGGCGAGAGGGTTCACCAGAGACAGAGTGGGGAGAAGAACAGGCAGATCAGAAATACACTGCTGAGGGGAGCAGCGGGTGAGGCAGGAGAGGTCTGCCATACCATGTGGGATTCTCCCCGGCTGGGCGTCGAACTCGCATCGCGCTGCCGACAGCTCCACAGCGCTGCGCTCAACTGCTGCGCCACCAGGGAGGCCCTGGTGTTTGATTTTTTAATGTAAAAAAAAAAAAAAAATATATATATATATATATATATATATATATATATATAGTCAATATAGGATAAAGTCACTTTAAAAATTGCTTAAGGAAAAGAAATCGAAGCTCATAGATCACTGCTAGTTTACACAGCTTCAAGTTCATTAAAATTTCTTCCTGCAAACCACAAGCAAACTATAGTTCACTTTTCTTAACAGGACAATTGTTATTCTAGTTGGACCTTAAGTTTCCTCATAGCTATAATCTATGCTGTAAGTATAGAGTTTGTGTAGTTTGTTGAGACTCTGTGGGTTTATGCAAATAGGCATAAAAGTCTAAAAACAAATACTTGCTGAGGAAAAGCATGCTAATTCCGTACATTGTACAAATATGACCTTTGAAAAGATGTGTATATAGACTGTCTTATGACTCCATTTATTAAGTCACCATTAATTGCAACTGACATGGAACACCATAATGACACAGCCCTCCCTCTCCACCAGGAAGTAATAGCTTATTTTCTCAGTTCAATAAATTCATCTAGTCCTGCCCCAAACCTACCAAATAAAACAAAACTTGAAAAACAAACGCAGCTTCCTTATTGACTTGTCAGTGACAAACATGCTATTTAAGCTGCTCCTTTCATTCATCACTAGGGAGAGAGTATAAGAACCACAAAAAGTTCTCAGTGGAACTGACAGTAAGAACATAAAAGAAGGCTTGATACCATTCCACTACCCAGACAGAGATCAAGGTCAAGCACAGATATGACTGATAAGAGCTCATTGCTTTTCCTGGCTGTGTTTGGCCTGAGCATCTTTGGTAAGTCAGCTGTGACCCTTATCTTTTCTTCCTAGGCCTTGCAAAACATCAGAAAAGATTCCTTTTCTAATAAGATTATATTTAACATAAAACATATGGTAGAAACTGAAAGTTAAAATCTGAGCAGAATACATGCTTTTAATTTGAGTTAAATTTTAAAAATCTTCTTAACTTTCTACAAGTATCTTACTATAAGGTTTGTGCTTTTTTATTGGAGATGCTGGTAGCAACATAGCTGCAAATAAGTTTAGGGTGCTCAGGCAGATAGAAATTGCTACTTACAGCTGATAAAATTCACATAAAATATAACTTTTCATAGAATGAATTCCAGTTGATTTTACCATTAAATAGAAATCTTTTTTTAAAAACTTAATTAACTTCTTAAATTGAAATAAAATTAGGATCCCCCTGTCAGGTATGGCCACAACAAATTACCAACATAGTCCATTGTGTTCCTTCCTATTTGTTCTTATCCCTCCCCCACCCCTCTATACTCTGGATGCTTCAATTCTGTAGTTTAGT
Source organism: Scalopus aquaticus (assembly GCA_004024925.1). Lineage (NCBI taxonomy): Eukaryota > Metazoa > Chordata > Mammalia > Eulipotyphla > Talpidae > Scalopus > Scalopus aquaticus. The sequence goes on along the minus strand of PVIJ01000986.1, from coordinate 49,434 downwards.
TTTTAAGCTTGTCTTTATCTGAACCTTAGTTTGGTTTCTCTACATTCTATATATTGGAGACACCATCTGGTATTTATCTTTCTCCTTATGACTATTTGATTTAGCATGTCCCTCCCAGATCCTTCCATGTTGCCACAAATGCCTTGAGTTTATATAGGGTAAATGAAGATTGCTCAGTCTTTTGCGCCATTGGCCTTGGGAGCATGGGCTCTGGGTATGCATGCCTGATGGTGGACAGCTGGAGTGTGGTGTGGGCATGCGTAAGTGGGCATGCCGGCGCCTGGAGGCTGAGCCTATAAGAGCAGCATCATAGAGGACCGTGCGACAGTGCAGTGGGAAGCAGTGGAGGAGCCCAAAGAGCCCAGAGAGCGTAAAGATTTACTGTGGGGATGGGAAGACTGTCAGCCTCCCAGCCCCGCTGCCTGATGTGGGCCTGGTTGCTTCATTAAAAGTCTGAAAGCCACTGAGGGCTCCAAGATTCTCCTTTGCCCGTTCTGTGTTAGGTTGCTGGCATTACATTTGGCATGAGTCGGCAGGATGATTCAACACAAACCAGTATTGAGCCCTCTGAAGACCTCGGAGGGACTGAGGGGTGGCGGGCTGCAAGCAGGCAGAGCTCGGTGGCCAGTCTCCTCGCAGTGTGGGCACCTCCCCATAAGTAGCCTGAGGTGGATGAGTCCCCGGTGCAGGTAAAGAGAGGGCTCGGCACACAGTGGAAAGGCATTGGATGGACCTGGTGCCTGCTCGCAGGCAGGGCTGGGGGCTGAGTGTTCCCTCACAGCTCTGCAAGTGGAGTCAAGGACAATGCCAGAGGCACCACAGCAGCACAGATGGCGACCAAAGTCCAGGAGCTGTGGGAAGAGCTAAAGATGCTTCAGGAGCACAGGAGGTGGACAAGGTCCAGGAGCTTCAGGAGAAGACCTTGTGTGGAGGAGGAGATGGCCTGGAGGACCAGCCCACCACTCTTGAGGCAGGAGACTTGTCGGGGAAGAAAGAGGACCACAATTCGTGATTTAGAGCTCTCTCAGTGCTGATGCAAGGACAAAACTGATGAACTTGAACTAAAAGTTCTGCCAGAAGGTGGGAGAACTTTTGGTGGTTGATGTATGTCTCTGGGCCCCTGGGGGTAGATGGTATCATTTGTACACCCCAGGAGATGAAAATCAAGGGGTGGCCAGTGGACCTCAGTGGCCTAATGCAGCCTGTGCGCTGCCCGCACACCCAGGGCCACAGCCCAGAGAGGCGAGGGCCGGAGTAGAGGAAGGGGCAGGCCTGAGAGCAGCCCAAGATCGGCTGAGGAAGGAAGCCCTTGCTGGATTCTTCGTAGGAGATATACCGAAATGCTGGGGAAGACCTGAGCTGTTGTTAAGCAGCTGAAGGATGTTAAAGAAGGCAGGTGAACCTCTTAAAATCACCTGTTAGTGATGTTTTGTTCACTTTTGAATAAGGGAGAGGTGCTGAGGAACAGTACGGGATGGGAAACGTGGCTTGTGGCTGGAGAAGGCCTGGAAGACTAATGGCTCCTGGCATGTGATGACAGATGGCATGAGTGCCTAGAGAGGTTTCTCCCTCATAGGAGCAGTGCCTTTGGCAGCAGACTTGATGGATCATCTGTTGGTGCCAATAACCATCTTGTTATTTTTTTTGCCAATGGGTTGGTGCCCTGGCTGGGCTAAGCTGTATTAAGTTGCATTCTGTTTCCTTCTGTGGGTCATGGCTGCAGTGTTCCACCTTCACCAAGGGAAATTTATGTGGAGATGGTACGGTGAACAACCCTGAGGGATGGATTGTAGGGAACTGAAGGTTGCTTGGTCTTCTGTGCCATTGGCCTCTGCGGTTATCGCCTGTAGCCTTGCATGCAGGAAACACTTGGGAGCAAGGGCTTGGGGTACACATGCCTGGTGCTGGACAGTGGTCGATGATGTGGGCATGTGGAAGTGGGCACACCTGAGCTGGGAGGCTGACTCTATAAGGATGGCATCACAGAGGACTGTGTGGCAGAAGACTGCGCAGTGAGAGGGCCCAGGGCGCCCCCCTTTCCCCTTGGCTCCCCTGCACCTGGTTGCCTCACTACAAGTGGCATAGAAAGATCATTAAAAGCCTAAAAAGCAAGGGCTCCAGGACTCTTTTACAGCACTGTCTGGATCCATAGAAAACCTGTGTGCCTTGCTGGCATAACAGTTTATCTGTATTTTTTGATAACTAATATTGCATTATGTAAATAAACTTCATATTGACCACATACATTTCAGCAGTGAAATCTTGACCTTGTGCATTTAGCAGCTTTTCAAACATAGGAGATATTCAATCAATATTGATTTATAATAATAGCAGATTCTATTTGTGTAATTGGTTCTCTTAATATTTCTATTAGTAATTATTTTATGACTTGATTGTCCTGCTGCATTGATTTCAAATTTCAGGTAAAGAATTAAGATCATGACTATCTTTGTTCTTACTTAGGTTTTTGCTATTTTTTTTTCTCACACAGCTGAGATCTTTGAGGGCCAAGAGTTGCGATGTCAGTGTATTCAGACACATTCTGACTTTATTCCTCCCAAATTCATCGCAAATGTCCAGTTGATACCTGAAGGTGCTTACTGTAACAGAAAAGAAATCATGTAAGTAGTAAAGATATGATGGATAATGGAAACCTCTAGTACTGGACTTTCAAACCAAGTCTACAAAATGCTAGACTGAGAGTACAGGAGACCAGAGCTTTGGGCATTATTCTTGCTTGATATGGGAAGACAGTTACCCAGAGTGTGCTTATTTCATAAAACATATACATTTTCCAAAAAATTAAAGGCTCTCGAATGGAAGCAGGGTTAGCTGTGAATTGTTCTAAGTAGACTGAAGTCAATGATTCTGTAAAATAAGCCATGATGCATACATATTCCAGATAGTAATCCCTTGTCAGGTTTATGGATAGCAAAGCTCATTTTCTAATTTGTGGCGCATTTTAATTTTCTTAGGTGTCTTCTCAATTAACATAAGTTTGTACTTTTAATATACTTGAGTATATTTTTATGGTTAGCACTCTTAAGTGTCATGTTCCAAAAAATCTTCCCCTTACAGAGTTCATAAAAATATTTTTCCATAATATCTTCTAAAACTTTTAGCTTTTTAATTTTATTTAGGAAATGAATCCACCTGGAATTGATTTTTGCATATGGTATGAGGGAATATTATTTTCTGTAATTTTAAAGTTCATATATTTTATGCTTCTTTAATTGTTCAAGCACTACTTATTAAAATATTATTTTCCCACTGATTTACAAAGTTAATTCTTCTATAAGTTAAGTCCTCCTCAATATGTTAGATCATTCTAATCTCTCTGTTCTCCCCCATTTATCAGTTTGTCTATACTTGTGCACTACTTTATGTTACTAACATTTTATAATAATTCTTAACATCAGGAAAGAAAATTCTCCCATATTCAGAGTGGCTTTTCTTTTCTAGGACTTTTGATCTTCCATATAAATCTTAAGAGCACACACAAATTATATTTTTGAGCAGGATTTCCTTGAAAGTATAGATTAATTTGTGAATTATTGACATCTTAATAATTTTGGATTTTCTATTGCAGGACTGTAGAATAACTCCAATTTATCGAGAGTTTCTTTGCCTTAAAGTCTTACAATTTTCTCCAAAAAGGCCTTCAATCTTTTTTATGATAGAAAAATCATTTGTAGTCACCATATTTTTGATTTTGGTATTGATTTTGTAACTATTGACCCCTCACTTGGGTATTGACATCATCCAACAATAATGGCAACTTAATTTCTCCGTTGAAAGCCCTCTGCCCTTTATTTTTCTAACTTCATTGAGTTGGTTGTGGTAGTAGTAGTCACCCTTATCTTGTTTATTCATTCAAAGGAAATACTCTCAAATTTTCTACTGTTATGTATGGTGTTTTGTGATTATCCTTGTGTTGGTAATTTGCTAAGGAGTTATTATAATATCGTTATCATGCTTTATCATTTTATTTTTATTGGCCTTCTTGCAATGAATGTCAAAGACAGAGAACTTCACAGTTCTGTGAAGTACAATTGAAAACTATAAAATTAATAAGCAATTTCTTCCTTCTTCCAATTATAAAGTTTTAGTAAAGTCACAAAAAGCTATAAAAATCAGCAGAGATACAATGATAAGGAATACAGAGTAAGTAGTTAATAAGGCTGCCTGGAACACATATGCCTTAGGTAGATTTTCCACTGTTTGGCACTATAACTTGTATATTTTAAGTCCAATAAATATTTACTAATAAGTTGATATCTCAAAAGACTCTAAGAAAATGTTATTCTTTATTTGGTTAAAATTTTTCATTACTTACATTGATATGACTACAAGTCATATTCTAATAACATAGTTTGTGAAAAACTGTATTCCTCTTAAGCATATACATTTCATGTTGCAGAAATTTTAATGAGCACATTTGAAAAATTATCAAACTAGGGACAACTACTATTTAACCAAATCATTTTTTTCTTTTCAGAGTCAAACTGAAAGATGGAACATTAACTTGTTTGGATCCTGAGGCTAAATGGGTGATGACTATTATCAAAAGGATTATAGACAGGTATAATTAATGCCAATGATTCCCATATTTATTTTCTTTCTCTTCATTTAATTAAAACTATTTAGAAATAGAGACAATGAAATTATAACAGAACTAGAGTAAGTCTTTGCCACAGAATATGAAAGTGTGGTACTGAGACCAGCAGAATTCCCACCATCTAGCTACTTGTTAGAAATTCGTTTTCTCAGGCCTCCCCTCAGACTAGCTGAATCAGAAAACTCTGGGGGTGGGCCCAACAGTCTGTGTTTTCACAAACTTTGTCTAGGTGATTGTGATGCTCTCTCCAGTCTGAGAACCATTGGCCCACACTTATTTAACATGCTATCCAAGTTGACCTATGTCATACATATCTCCAGTGAATATGAAAATGATTTAAAAACACTAGAAACTATCTTTCACTGGAAAAGCAATAGGCTCATTTTATAAAAATTTTTAAAAAAAATTCCTTCTCTTAAAAACAATTATTTTCCTTCAGAACATTTCTAGACACTAAACCCCAAATAGAATTTGCAAATGTGGGCATGAAAAGACACAATAAGTACAGTCAAGTGATAAAGGGAGTCTATTTAGATTTAGAATAACTTCTGAGAAAAAATAGAATTAAAAAAAATTTTAAGTCAAAACAATGGAAAAAAAAGGAGAGGTGGCCACTCATACTGAAAAACCAAATTTTGTTTTTAAATTTATTTATTTTAAAGATTTATTTATTTATACACACAAGCTGGGGTACAGGCCAGAGGCGTGGGGAGGCGAGAGGGTTCACCAGAGACAGAGTGGGGAGCAGAACAGGCAGATCAGAAATACACTGCTGAGGGGAGCAGCGGGCGAGGCAGGAGAGGTCTGCTGCACCATGTGGGATTCTCTCCAGCTGGGCGTTGACCTGTCATTGGGCACTGCTCACAGCTCCACAGCACAGCACTCAACTGCTGCGCCACCAGGGAGGCCCTTGTTTTTAAATTAAAAAATAAAAGGGAAAATGCATTAAGAGTATGTGGAGCTCATAGTTTTTCTGAGTGATATAATATGGTAGGAAGCTTATGGTTTTTCTGAGTGATATAATATGATATATAATGATATCTGAGTGATATAATATGGTGGGAAGAGTTTGAGATTTTGAATCTTATATTATTATTTAGTGTTCCTAATTCAAAGCTATAAGTTATGTCATATTAGATAATCATTTAATATTGGGGATTTATATGCTTTCAGTTGTTCTTACTTTATCATGGGAGAAATAGAGATTATACACGTAAACTGTTTAATTATGGCCATTATTAATTTTCAATTTACCAAATACATGGATGGGCTTTTTCTTTATTCTTTCAGTTGCTTTTGTCTTGCAAGTGACCACATATAGGTAATCCAGGTGCCTGTATAGTTACATTTCACTCTGTTTGTATTGTAGTGCCCCTACCTGATGACCTCACAAGGAGCATCACATCTTGTGTCTATCAAGAGCTCTTAGTATCATCATGAGCTTGGACAGCCTCTAGAGTTTTCTTTAAAGTAGCATCACATTATACTAATTTAGAACTAGAATGAACTGCTACCTTTACTCATTCTGACAACCTAAATATTGTTTTCATGCAGGTGTTTGGCTACTTGTGGGTAGAAATATGGGACACGAGATCATGAAATTCATTATGAAAGAAGGATAATCTGCCAAACTCAAATAATAGGTGATGGGTTTCATGTTAGGATCAATATACATTATAGACACCTCTTCCTCCATACTGTGCCCTGCCACCCTTTATCCACTAAACTTCCTAGCTTACTCTCACAATTGATCATATTTTTTCCTCTCTATCCCATCCTTTGCCACTGTCCTTAATGACATCATTATTTTTCTCTGTAAACTTATCAACACTGATTGCTCACACTTTTAAATATCAAAGGCTTTAACTTCCTATTTTAGTCATGCACTATGTTGGATCTCAGTATGAAGCAGTTTGTCTACATTCTTGAAAACTAAAATACTTCTTAGAAAGGATTTTTTTCATTCATTGTAAGATCTAGAATAAGTATGCACTTAAGTGAACAGAATGTTAGTTATATAATGAAATTGGCTGAAACTTTAAGAATTCGTTTTAAATAAAGCAAACCTAATAGATAGCATCAGCCAAAAGACTATATAGCCCCCCAAAATATATAGCCCAACCTAGGAGACAGTGTGGGGAAGAGGAGAAAGAAATTGAAGACCATCAAGACCCAGACTCAGTTACTGTTGCCTCTGCAAGATGAGATGAAAAACGTAGGAGTAAAGCTGTGTTCTAATCACTGAACTTCTTCCTGGTAGAATTTCTGATATGTAACACTGTAATGAGGATAAGCATCAATTTCCTTACTGTTTTTGAAGAAAAAATTATGTTACCAAATGGCTCATGGAGACAATGAACAGGAATTTTGCTTCAGAAAGTATTTTAGTGTGTTGGAGCTGCTATAACAAATTACTATTGACTGTGTGTCATAAACAGCAAACACTTATTTTTCACAGTTCTGGAAGCTATAAGTTCAAAGTCAGGGTGCCAGCATGGTTAAGCTCTTGGTGTAACCCCTCTTTTCGGTTTACAGATGACCATCTTCTTCTTGTGTCTTCATATGGCAAAAAAGGAGACATCTAACACTCTTGACTTTTCTTGTGAGGGCACTAATCCCATGCATGCAATCGCCACCCTCATGACCAAATTACTTCCCAAAGGCCCCACCACCAAATAATATCACAAGGAGATTAAGGTTTCAACAATGGATTTTGGAGGGACACCATCACTCATTTTGTAGCAGAGAGGGAGGGTATATAGGCATCGGAGTCCTCAGGATTTTCTCTTGTCATCTGTTGTGTCTTTGCCTCTCTGCCTACCTAACAGTTCTCTTATTCTCTCATTATTTCTGTTTCTCTTTTCCATATGACAAGTCACTCACAAAAGTAACTTTCCCTAAGCTTCAATTTTCAATTCCTGAGTAAAATCTTATTGATCACATTGATAAAGGTGCCCTCATAAATCCAACCAACTGTGGCCAAGGGACAATGTCTACTGTGGAATGAAGAGTTTTTATGAATTGGGCAGGTACCTTCAAAATTATGTCACTATATATATGTGTCTGCACATGTGAGAGGGAAAAACAAAGAGAGACAGGGAAAAAAATGATTTCCTATGGAGAAACTATTGCTCTTTGAAGAGATGATGTGCACATATTGAAAGATTCCTAGGCAAAAAGTCCAGAGGGCTGAATGATAAGATTCTGAACAAGTGTCAGTACTCTTATAAATGTGAAAACACAGCAAGATAAAACAAAATATCCCCACCTTTCACAAGATTTTTAAGATAATAAAGTTAGTTACTTTTGAAAGCAAGCTTGAAAAATCATAAAATGTTTTCCTTATTAAAAGTATAAAATCACTTCCCAACTAGTACTTAATAAAATCAGTTTTATGCTACCTATTCATTGTCTTACAACAGTTACATAGACCAAACATTAATTCAGTCTAGAAATTGTTTTGCTTCCCTGTGTTTGTGGTTCAAAAAAAAAAAAATTCACAGATTTTATATTTTTTCACTATGATTTTTTTTTAATTCAAAAAGAGTTTTCATTGAAAAAATGAATTCATTACCAACCCTCCCACCCACTATCTTAATGCATCAATGTGGAAAAGTGGTAATAATTGTTTAAAATAGGATCTGGAGCAGACAGATACTGCTTGTTCTACCATCTACCAGTCATGTGATTTTAGGCAAGTAACTGTTCTGAATTTCAGTTTTCTGTAAATATCAACACTAATGTCTAGAGGGTGATTAAAAATATTTTAAAAATGAATACCTTGGTTATTTGGTGTCTTTTGTGGGTCCATATGAATTTCAGTAATGTTTGCTCTATTTCTATGAAGAATGCCATTGAAACTTCCATAGGAATTGCCTTGAATCTGCATATTGCTTTGGATAAGAAGGACATTTAAATAATGTTAATTCTTAGAATACATGAATAGGGAATAATCTTTCATTTCTTGTGTTCTCTCTTATTTTTTTTTCACAAAGTTTTACAAGTTTTTCATTGTATAGGTCCTTCACCTCCTTTGTTAGGTTTATTCCTAGGTATTGAATTCTTTTTTTGATGCGATTGTAAATGGTATTGTTTTCTTGATTTCATTCTCTTCTAGCTTGATGTTTACATATAAGAACACAGCTGATTTTTGTAAATTGATCTTATAACATGCAACTTTACTGTGTTGATTTGGTGTTTTTTAATGGAATCTTTAGTGTTTTCTATGTAAATTACCATTTCATCTGCAAATAGTGACAGTTTTAATTCTTTCACGATTTGGATCCATTTTTATCTTTCTCTTGCTAATTGCTCTATGCAGGTCTTCCAATATTATGTTGCATAGTAGAGAGAAAATGGACATCTTTGCCATATGTCTGATCTTAGAGGAAAAGCTTTTAGTTTTTCACCATAGAGTGTGATATTAATTGTGGCTTTGTCATATACAGTCTTCATTATGTTGAGATATGTTCCATTTATCCCATGTTTTGAGGATTTTTATTATAAATGAATGTTGAGTCTTATCAAATGTTTTCTCCACACCTATTGATATGATCATGCAATTTTTATCTTTTGTTGATGTAATGAATTACACTGATTGTTGACATTTATCATAGAGTCTTGAACCATCCTTATGTCTCTGGAATGGACCCCACTTGGTCATGATGTAGGGTATTTTAATGTATTATCAAATTTGCTTTGCTAAGATTTTGTTGAGGATTTTTGCATCTATGCTCATCAGAAACACAATGTTCTGTAGTTTTCTTTTTTGTGTGATGTTTTTGTCTGCTTTTGATATCAGAGTAATGTTTGCTTCACTATAATAGTCAGTTATAAAAAAAAGATGAAATCCTGCCATTTGCAGTAACATGGATGGAACTGGAAGGGATTATGCTAAATGAAATGTCAGGAGGAAAACAAAAAACAGATGATTACACTCATACTGGAATTCACAGAAACAAAACAAAGGATCTTACATAATTAAACCAAAACAAACCCTGTGGCTGCAGAATTGAGACTACTAGGAGGAGAGGAAGCTCAATAGTCTATGATGAAGTAATAAGGAAGCTTTGGTGTTGGGAGGTGATACACATCTGAGGAGGTGTGAGATTATTCCCCAAATCATTTACAGTATTGTAAACCAATGTTACTTCAATGATAAAAAATGAGTTTAGTAGCATTCTTCCTCAATTTTTTGGTGGATTGAAAAGGATAGCTATTTCATCTTTGAAGGTACAGGTAAATTCACAGTGAAACCATGTGGTCCTGAACTTTTGTTTTTTGTATACTATTTATGCTCTAGAAGTCAATGTCCGGGGCCTCCCCGGTGCCGCAGAGGTTAGGACTTGGCGCTGTGGTGCAGTCAGCAGCGGAGATGCTGGTTCAATGCCCAGCCTGGGAGATTCCCACATGGTGCAGCAGACCTCTCCTGCTTTGCCCGCTGCTCCCTTCAGCAGTGTATTTCTGTCAACCTTCCTGTTCTGCTCCCCACTCTGTCTCTGGTGAACACTCTCGCTGCCCCACGCCTCTGGTCTGTACCCCAGCTTGTCTGCATAAATAAATCTTTAAAAAAAAAAAGACTTAAAAAAATAAATCAATGTCAAATTACTTACAGTACTTGTATTCTATTTGTTGGTTTACAGCTATTTACATTGTTCCCTATGCTGTTTTATTAGCATTTACTCTTCATCCATACAAGTTATCAAAGTCAAAATCACTTCATATTTTACCTCATATCATAGAGGAGGCTTTTAAATTCAACACAAATTGAGATGACTTGCAAAGCATTATAAAACCAGTTAGTGGCAGAGTCAAGATATGGTGTCAGGAATCCTGATTTGCATTCCCAGTTACCTTCATTACTAGTGGTTTAATTAGTAGACCCAGCTCTACCCAGTTTACACCTAATCTCTGTGGAATGCTGAGACAAAAACCTCCAGAAAGAGAGCTCTGTGCTTTAGGTGAGATGCATTTATTATCCGTGACACAGTAACTTATCAGGTTGCCTAAGACATCCTGACTGCTACTCCTTGCCAACTCTACCAGCCTCCCTTCTGTGGAGCATAAAGTGCTGTTATCATAGATGATGCCTATCTTTTACATTTTCTTCTTGGCGCCAACAAAAATATGTCACTAAATTAAAATATGTTTTAATTTGGTGACTTCTTCTAGAACTTCCCATTCAAATTGGGATTTTTCTTTTCCCTAAAAAGAGCAACCATTGTCATTGCTGAAAAGAACTATACCCCTACTTCTCACCACCAACCACACCCTGAAATACATATTTACTCATGACCATACCCAACCCCATGGTTTAGGGAGCTCAAAGAGGAGGAGCACACTCACCACCTTTTTAAAACCTGCATTCCCCCTGTCTTTCTGTTTTATTACATGCCAGCTCATCCAGCTGCTCAACCCAAGGACTTAGAGGTCATCAGAGACTGGCCATCTTCCTCTGCCCCAGAAATCTGGATCTTGCTTTTCCTACGCCCTTTCAAACCTCACTTAGCTCTCCTCTCTTGTTGCTTTGAGAAGTTCTGACCTTCCCAAACTTTCACCTCTATCATTTAAATCACTTCCTAACTAATCTCCATAAGTCCACTCTGTCTATATTACAACCATTCTTCTTCATTATAAAATGATGTTAAAAATGCAAATCTCATCAATGTGATGGATCATATATGTTTGCATTTTTTTAAAGATTTACTTGTGCATACAAGAACTTCTATATATTATATATATTATATATACATATAATATATTATATATATATATGACAGGTCAATAATTAAGAAAATTAAGAAAAAATATTAAGAATATCCTTAATATTCTTATTAAGAATGTTAATTAAGAAAAAATATCTGTTATTATTAGGTTTGCCTCAAAACATGTTGAGTGGGCCCAGCTCTGACTTAGTTCTATTCAGTTACTCAGGGTAAGATATTGATGGTTAAAGAGTCAAAGAAGAGTTTCAGATTTCTGTCACATCATTCTATTCAATTTGCTAAATTTTTACTCTGGCTTATGTAAACATAAATAAGTACCTGAGTTATATTTATTTAAAAAAAAGATAATTAATTAAAAGATAATTTTTACCATTACTTAAAAGATAATTAATTAAAAGATAATTAAAAAGATAAATTAAAAGATTAAAAGATTAAATTAAATTAAAGATTAAATGAAAAGATTAAATTAAAAGATTAAAAGATTAAATTAAAGATTAATTAAAAGATAATTTTTACCATTACTTATGTAATGGTAAAAATTCAGACAATGTAAGGGACTGTATAGCTGAAAAACAGGAGGGAAGTATGTTTTCCTTCTACCCCAAATCCCAAATTGTCTGGTTTCTATCCTTAGACATAACATTTATCAGTTTTGGTGATCATATAGTCCTAGAAATGTTCTCTCTGTATACCCAAACATTTGATGACAAAATGGGATTATTGTTTCATTTCAGTACATCTATTTTTATGTATTTGTTTAATTTCTTACTGAGAATGGGAGCAGAATATTTTGTTGAAGGCTTGTGTCATTGTTTAACCAGTTTATCCTGGTGGGTAGTTAGATGTTTCCAAACTTCTTTTTATCAATTAATAATGTTTTGTGAACATTTATGCATTCACTTTTTTGTGCACATGTTATGCAACCATATCTACAGGATAAATTCAAAAAAGAGCAATTTCTCTGGAGAGTAGAGATGTGTGCTTCATTTTTCAGGTCCACACTACACAGCATTAGCATACTGCTTGATGCCTGGGAACTCGTCCATAAATGTTGGTTGATGGTTGTTGATTAAAGACATTTCAGTGTCCTGGGGTCCTCAAGGTACCATTCTGACTGACACCTCTATAGAAGGCCTAAGAACGTGAGTAGAATTTATATCAAGCTCTAATTATCTTGACTTTGCAAGTTGCTTTGCTTTATTGTACTTTGAAAAACAAATTACTGACAACTTGTTCCCTTATCACCAGCTCCACAAAAATTTTGAAATATGATAAAAAAAAAAGAAAAGCAATTTCTGAGTCAAAGGGTACATGTATTTTACATTTTGATAAACAACTGATAAAACATCTCCAAAGAATTGGCACTAGTTTAAACTCCTACTAGATTATGAAAATACCTGTTTCCCAACACCCCTGTGATAGTTCTTTGTATCTAACTTCTTTTGATCTTTGCCAGGCTGATAATGAAAACTATTCTTTCATTCACTGAGTGTATTTCTCAACGTTGTATTTATCAGTTGTGGATGATGTTGAACTTCTTTGGCAGGGGCAGCCATATGTATTTTTTTTTCTGGGAAATTTTGCTAATACTTAGTGGACTTTTTATCATTTATTTATAAAATATATTTATATATTAAGAAAATTAATATACTGCAAAATAAAGTGCAAAATTTTATTTTAGGCTATCTGTATTTTGATTTTCAGTTTTTCTTCATGGAATATTTTTGTATAGTTAATTCATTAAATTTTTCATTAATGGAATCTGAAACTTGTGTTTTGCTCCCACAGCATTTTCTCATTGAAAAAATCATTATTTTTTTTTTTCAAATTTAGATGTTTGATCATTGAGGAGATTATTTTGGTAAAAGACATCTGATGAGATATAGCCACATCTTTTTTTTAAAATGGTAGACCATTTGTCCCAACTCCATTTATTTACTCATTCCCTTTTCCCATTGGTTTTAAAAACCTTCTTTGGCATGTGTTTAATTTATATGTGATTTAGTTCCCACCTTCCTTCTACTTCAATGATATGTCTGTTTCTTCATAAGACACCCACTCAGTTTAGAAATTATTATGCCTTTAAATGCTTTAACACCTGGTGATGCTAATCCTCTTTCAACTCTTCATTTTCAAAGATTTAATGATTATTCTCAAATGTGTGTTTTGCCAGGTGAAATGTAACATCAATTTTCCTAAGTGCAAAGAAAACAAAACTAGTGTTTTATTAATGTCTTTATAGATTAATTTAGGGAAAATGAAACATTTGTAATAATGAGTCTTTCTAAGAATTAGGCATATCTCTCCCTTTGCTCCCTTAATTCAAGTGTGTTAATTCAATGTATGTGTGTGCACCATAGTGCATTTCTTAACTTCTCTGAGCCTCACTTCCTGCCACTATAAGATAAGAAGAAAAATAGGGGCCTCCCTGGTGGCGCAGCAGTTGAGCGCTGCGCTGTGGAGCTGTCGGCCGCAAGCGATGCCGGTTCGACGCCCAGCCGGGGAGAATCCCACATGGTGTGGCAGACCTCTCCTGCCTCTCCCACTGCTCCCCTCAGCAGTGTATTTCTGATCTGCCTGTTCTGCTTCCCGCTCTGTCTCTGGCGAACCCTCTCGCCGCCCCTGTGGCCTGTACCCCAGCTTGTATACATAAATAAATAAAATTCTTAAAAAAAAAAAAAGGAAGAAAAATAGTAGCCCCCCCCCCCATTTTATCATGCCTTAATCTACCACAAAACAAAATACTATAGGTTATGTGGCTTAAACAACAGAAATGCATCCTCTCACAGTCCTGGAGTTTGCATCAAGCCACCTGCAAGGCCAGTCTCTGGTGAGAGCTTGTTTCCAAGCAATATACTCACTACACGATGGGCACAGATGTCTAATATTATAAAATCGGGTATTTTTGTATTTTGTTTTTGTTTGTGAGAAGAAAAAAGTTTATTTCAAGTTGATGATCAAACAACCAAGAGGAAAAAACTCAAATATGCTTCCATGTCTAGGTCAGAAAAGGGGTTTGTTTATATTGGTCTGGAAAGCGCCTCTGTGAAAAAAGGAGTTAAATTTTATTGACTGAGCAGTGAGTTAGGGGCAAAAAACATGAACTTCACTGAAGTTTATTAGATAGTTACAGAGTAGTTCACACACAGAGAAGTATGAAAAGATTTTTTCTTCAGAAATATGGATATTAAATTTCTGTTGGTGTGTTCCTCACCTCTGGGCGGCCCCTCCCCTGTATCAGCCAGCTTAGGTCTTGATAGTCTGGCCTGTGCTTGCTTGTGGTTTGCCATCTACTGATAATGACAGAGCAAGCCGCAAAGTTTAGTTAGATAAGGTTTTGTATGTGTGCTGTAGGATCTGAGGGCAACTTAGATTTTAATCTCAGTTTCTGGTTCTCTTTCTGCTTTGCACTATACCCTCACATGACAGGAAGAGAGAAAAATAAACTCTCTGGTGTCTTTTCTTTTTTTTTTTTTTTTCAAAGATTTATTTATTTATAGATACATGCTGGGGTTACAAGCCAGAGGTGTGGGGCGGCGAGAGGGTTCACCAGAGACAGAGAGGGGAGCAAAACAGGCAGATCAGAAATACACTGCTGAGGGGAGCAGCGGGCGAGGCAGGAGAGGTCTGCCGCACCATGTGGGATTCTCCCTGGCTGGGCGTCGAACTCGCGTCACTGCTGCGACAGCTCCACAGCGCAGCGCTCAACCGCTGCGCCACAGGGGAGGCCCTCTGGTGTCTTTTCTTATGAAGACACTAATATTATTGGATCAGTGTCCTATCCTCAGACCTCAGTTAACTCTAATTACTTCCATAAAGTTCCTATCTCCAAATACAGCTATATTGATGGTTAGGGCTTCAACATATGAATTGGGTGGGGAGCGCAAATATTGTTATTAATACCGTCTCTAACTATCACACTTCATGTCCTACTAGTTCCTCCTGGTTCACTCCCTTTAGTCACATATGTTACAGACCGCCCAGAATGTATGGCTCTTGGAGCGCTCTAGGAGAAAGAATTGACCAGAGTTTCAGGTGAGCCAAGCAAGGATTTCTGATAGGCTTATGCATGAGGGGACCGGTGTTGGAAAGGAGAATTTTTAAAGTGGTGGATCTATATGGTGGGACAGAGGGGAGCAGTGTCATAATTTGTTCTGTGTTGGGCTATGCCTGCCATGTGCAGATTGGTTACATTGCAACTGTGCATTGGGGGTTTTCAATCTTCCCTCCAGGAAACTGTAAGACAATCATTAGACAGAATTTGATGCTTTTTGTTCCAGTATGGGTCTTCAGTCAGTGTGGTAGCCAAAGTTGTTTGGACAGGATGAAAAGCAGAACCACTAGTCTGATTTGGTTCATCTGTTTCAACAGGATACTGTGAAAATTAGTCAGAGGTGCAATTTAGTTGTTTAAACTGGTTGATCCAGTTGGTGATCCAATTTCCTTTTTCAAGTAAGAAACTCACACATTATCTACCTGCAATTTCATTTACTTCACCTGTCTCACATTGTCTACTTAATATAGTTAAACAACTCATATACACCCTGCACGTGGGTCTTTACACCAGTCGTTTCCTGTCTGGAATATCCTACTTCTAGTTAACCCTGTGGAGAACCCCCTCACTCTTTCAAGTCTTTGTACAAATGTTAACTTCTCCCTTAAGTTACCTCAATTAGTTTCTTTACAATTACTCCCTTCCTTTACCAGCTCCTTCTTCCCCTTAGCCTGCTCCCTCGCCTGCTGTTCCACACAGCCTTCTAAGATGCTTTACAAAGAGGCTCTGCAGCCTTTTTTTGTACTCTGGACTGCTGATTTCTGCTTATTTTTTTCCTCCACCCATTCTAAATTTATTTAATCAAATTCTTAGCGAGGAAGAGTATATATAAGGGCCTAAAATCTAAATTATATGCAAATACCCAATTTGTTTCTTTTGCACAGTAAAGTTTGACCATTTTCTAATCTAGTACTTCTCCCAAGAAGGATTGAGGAGGCACAGAGTCGATGATTCATTGCCTCTGAGATTTGAGATTGTAGATTTAGAAATCCAAAACAGGACAGAAGTGGGAGAAAGTTGGGCTAAAAGGATGAAGAGTTATTAGTTTATCAGTTACTATTCACTACTTTGTGAACTTCATCCCCATAGAGCAAAACCAAAATTTCTCAATGTCTTTAACACGGATCGCAATCTCAGTCTACAAACACTATCTGGCTCATGGGAAACACTTTATAAATATTTGGTAAATAAGCAAAGCATCACTATTCTCCAAATATAAAACAAAATCAGTCCTTTCACATCACTTAAGAAGTGTTTTCCCAGACTAAGTTAGATGAATTTTATGCAACTGTCTCTTTAACCATCTAGTTTCTTTGATTAAAGCTTATAGATGTTTCTAATGGGGAATAAGGATACAATCCAGAGTTACATTCAAATACATATCCTCAATGAGGGTAAAATTACCCTTCAGGGGACAAAAATAGAGAGTAGAATAACATTAGATATTAAATTGGCTCATCGCCTCCCTAAAGATCACAGCACACAAATAGATATACAGTGTAACTGTGGTTTTAAAATTTCATGGAGGAGGTATGGGAGTGGATTGGAAAGATCATGTTTCAGAAGACTCCTTTCAAGGGATAAGTTGGTGATGATGATGATGCTAATGATAATGGCATTGAATAATACAGCTTTAACATATGGAGACTCATTTGCAGTAATATGGGTTGGGCTGGAAGGGATTATGCTAAGCAAAATAAGTAAAAAGGAAACTGGATGTGGACTATCCACTCCTATGTGGAATATAGAGAAACCAAAGAGAAGGTCAGTAAAAAGACAAAACTTGCAAGCTGACCCTAGATCTGAAGCATCCAGAAGGGAGGGGAAGAGGTAGATTCAAAACAGGGGAGGAAAGAGTTCAAGGGTATGTGGTGATGGTTCATGGGTGCTTGATGGTGGGAGAACTGTGGGGACTACACCTGAGGGGAGAAATCAAATACTGTCCCAAAATTAACAATGATGTAAGAAAAAAATCTTCAAACTAAATAGAAGAAAAGATGATTTACAATACCCCCCCACCAAAAAAAAATCACTCAGGATGTCAAGGGTGCCCATTGGTAGGAGACCCATATAAAATTAAAGCTTCTAATAGGTATACATTTTTCTCTTGAAAATAAAGATTAAAAGTGCCAGCATATTTGTGTGGAAATAATACTGAAAGCTATAAAGGGCTATTAAATATTTTATATCAATGCTATCCTAACACCGGTCAATGGATTTACAACTTTTAAGCATCACTGGAATTCAAAGGCAAAAAAAAAAAAAAGCTTTCTTACTCACCATAAATCTGAGGCATTCAAGGGAGGTGGGGTGAGAATGGTGGTTGCCCTGGTTGGGGGAAGAGCACAATGGACTATAGTGGAGGACTCTGGGTACTTTGGTGGTGGGAAAGCTATGGCTGTCACACCTGAGAAGGGGGGTTCTCATACTGTCAAGATACAAACAAGGATGTAAAACAATGATACTTCATTAAAAATAAAAATAAAAGTTAAAAAAATATGAAAAATCAATATTCAACTGTCCGACCACTCCTTTACATTCTTACAAAATCTCAGTGTTGAATAGCCTCATGGATATTCACAAGAGGTTCTTGGAACTAGGCAGTTTCACAAAGAAATAACACAAGTACCTTGCCTCTTTACAACTCCAGTGTGAGGCTGATTTATTTTTATGAAACATATTGAAGGCAAAAACAACAACCACCACAAGAACTCATATTTATGCTGACACAAAGACAAGTTAACACCTAGACAATGAAAAATAAAATGCCTATAGCAAGGAAATAACTCCATTGTACTCACAATTCTGTCAAAAAATGCAATAACAAGTATTAGCTTTATGTACTGAAGCCCTTGTTTTGCGTGGTTCTGGTTCCATTATGCACAAACAACTCCAACCCCCATACAGGTCAAATGTCAGTGATCATGGCTATGAATTTTGAGTAATTGTATAAAGTACAAACTACACTGCTGGTTTTTCAGTTGTCAAATCTCTGTCGACAGCAGATTAGCATCATGGTCACTTACCAATCACTGAACTTCTTACAGAGTCTGTTGCTGATTGGCCACTGCACATCTGTTTCTAGTGCCCGCCCCCCCCCCCCCCACGGAGTGGTTCCTTCCTGTCCTCCCAGTGCTAAGCCCACGTGATATTTTACAAAAATGGATCCTCAAAAGAGGTAATTAAACAAAGTAGAAATTGCAGCAAATAAATGAAAAGTGATAAATCTTGATATGAAATTCAAATCAAATATAAATGGAGTTATAGAAACTCACTGATATTGGGAATTTTGATTTTGGCTCCTTTGAAGACACGTATGTTATGCAGCCAGAGTAATTTCAAGAAAATGAACTTAATGACATCAATGAAGAGAGTGCTTGTGATAAACAGGAGAAAGATATCCCAGAGGAAATGATCCCAAGCAAAAAACTCCACATTAAAGTAACTGCAGAGATATTTTATGACAATGAAGCTACAAAGGATAAAATACTAAAAGGTTTTTGAATTTAGAAATGAATCTAACAGCCAAGGCATAAAAAGGGTGCTCAGCTCATAAACCATGTTATACAATGAGAAGAAAACAAACATGATTTAAATTACTCTTGTTTTATTTATGAGTTTCATAATTACAATGTTTAAAATTATAGTGTACTAAATAAGTTTTAGTTTTACTATATTTTCACTTCCTAATACATTTACAACTGACAATAAGAGAGATTTTAATGTTTTGACAAAAATCTTAAAGGTGATGGAAAAATTATAATTTTCTCCATAATTATTAAGGTCACTTGACATAATTGCAATGCAAACTGAAGACAGAACAGCCTATGATGTGTAGGAATGAATATTATAGTAGCATTTAATGAATGCTTACATATGCTAGATACGGAGAATACAAATAAGTCATTACTAGTTAAAGTAAATATAGACAGAAACTAAACTTAAAGTAAAAATGTCAGTGGTAATATATCATATATAGAGAGCACTTATAAGTCAGGCACCTTAAAACACTTTTTTATATTAAGTCATTTAAACTTCACTGCAATCTTAGTTAGCCCCAGGAGCAGTGATATGACAGGATGCAAAGATTTAATAATCTCTTTATGTGAATGTCCAAAAAACTATTTAAGTTTAACTAGTTTCTAAAGTCAGGTTTAAGAAAATGGAGAAAAAATAGACCTTTCACTTTCTTGAACTAAACGACTAGCTTACACTATTAGTAAAAGTAAGCTCCATTTCACGTGACTTAAGAACCTGGCATTCTTGCTTTCATTCATTCGTTCACTCATCCAGTACGTCAATAGACATATTGAGGGCTTCTATTTCATCTATTTCTGAAACTGAGACCATAGCAAAGTTCTGCCCTCATGGAACTCATGGAAGGGAGTAAGGGTGGAGGCAGGGGAGAGATAATAGCAAGTGACAGAATATGACAAGTATGCCCTATAATATCAGCTTATATTATGATTTTTTAAATATATCATAAAAATGAGATAGGGAAAGGAAGAAAAGTAAATGCGCAAGAAAATTGCTAAGAGTTACAGTTCTATTTCTGAGAAGAGGACATTTGAATAGAAAAGCGAAATAATAGAGAAAGTCACATGAATTTATAATGGAAGAATATTTCTGGGAGATGGAAGAATAAGAGTAAATTTCTCTGAGACGAAATTGAGAGCAGCATGTTCTAGGATGAGTAAGGGGGAAGAGTTTGAAATAGTGGGATAAGTGAGAGAAGGGTGGAGAAATGAAACTGAAGTAGCTGGGAGCTTCAGTAATGGATTTAGCAGATATGAAAAAGATTCAGGTTTTCTTCTGAATGCAGTGAAGCCACTGAGGGACTGAGCACAAAAGAGGGAAATTTTTTGCTTCATTTTGGAATAGCACCCTAGCTTGAGTGTAGAGAGCAGTCTAGAAAGGGAGAGTGAAGGCAAAAGGTAAGTTTGTGGCTATTAGAGTAGTTCATATGAGGCAGTGATAATGGTTTGGTCTAAGGAGGAAACAACAGAGGAATTGAGAAATAAGGAATGAATGATAGATTCTAAAGATGGAGTCAACAGGACTTGTTGCTGGATTTCATGCAGAGTGCCAAAAAAAGTGAACAATCAAGACAACACATTTTTGGTCACAGCAACTGAGTGAACAGTAATGCCTTTTATTAAATAAAAACATTAAAGTAAGTTTGTGTTGCAAATTAACTAGAGCTATATTTTTTGGACCTGCAAGATTTGAGATGCCTGTTACACATCTAAGTGGAGAGGCTGTACCTGTCCTGGTGCTCTTTCAGGAAAGGCAGCAGGCAGGATATTAGCTGTCCCGGCACCACTTATTTATCTGAATTCCTGATTTTCTTCAAATCTTCACCTAATAATTACTTTTTGACTTTTCAACTTTTAAAAGATTAAAAAAAAATAAATCACTATTTTTATTTGACTTTTTCCCCCTTTTTTCCCTGTAATTCTTACCCCAGTGAACCTAGCCTGCCATTTTTGCAATCCAGACATCTCTACTTAGGAAAATTTTCAAAACTGCCAGATTCTCAATGTTTTTCTTGATTGCTTCATACATGGGTGATTTTTTTCCTTCACAACCCATCACCTCTCTGACCCTCTTTTCCTCTCCTATCTATCAGTCATGAGTACATACAGAAGTCCTTTGCATTCCATGTTAGGGTCTTAATAGCAGGTGACATGTCTTACCCCCTGAAGCAACTAGTTGATGCTTTGCACAAAGCAGACACCTAAGATTCATTTAATTAAGAGAGATTGCTTGAGAAATCAACTGTAAAATAATCACTTCAGCTATTTCCAACATTTCTCAATTTTCACAAGGAATAGTCTTGTGCAATAAAAAAGTTCCCAAGTCTTTCCCCTCACATTCCACCTCAGTAGAGTTTACATAAAGTAGTGCAGCCTCGGTTTATTCTTTTTCTAACAAGACCCAGCTGCTGATGCATTCAATCAACATTAATCCAACTTATGATAATAAATATGTTTTGTCAGTTCTCTTAACATAACTCATTAAGTGGCCTTTGTTCACAGGGAAAGAAAGAATTTGGCTCTTAAGTAGCATAATTCTATACAGATGTGCTCAAGCAAGACCTGATGCCAAACTGCATGACAGTGTAAGAAATGATGTGGGCAGAGGAAATTGTTTGCCTAGAACATGAAGCATATGTTGCTTTAATCGTCTGATGTATTTATTTTCTTATCTATCTCAGCTCTGCTATTACTCCTATCTTTAAACTAGGTTTGTTGAGGCAATAGTGGTTTACAACACTGATATGTTTTAGGGGTATAGGTTCATACTTCTACCATCCTATGTTATCATAACATGCCTGGTCCCGAAGCGCCTATAATTTTCTACCATGATCCATTGGTTCCCCTTCCTGCTTTGCTCCAGTCCCCACCAGTTGCCCTGGTAGCCTCAGTGCTGCAGGCAGACTTTAAGGGTTTGTTTTGTTTTTGTCTGTTCCTTTGCTTCCATATCAAAAAGACCAGAATAAGACCACATATGAGTGAAATCATCCAGCATTTGTCTGTCTCCTTACTTACTTTGTTCAGCATTATCACTTCCAGGTCCATCCATGTTGTCATAAATAGCAAGATTTCATCTTTTAAACACACACACACACACACGTATGTGTGTATATATGTATGTGTGTGTGTCTGTGTGTATATATATATGAATAGTATTCCATTCTGTATATAAACCAATTCTTTATCCACTCATCTGTTTTTGGGCATCAATTTGTTTCCTTATCTTGGCGATTATAAATAGTGCTGCAATGAACATAAGTGTGCATATATTCCTTCAAATTAGCATTCTTGTATTCTTTGGGCAGGTACCTATGAGTGCAATTGCTGTATCATATGGTAGATCTATTTTTAATGTTTTAAGAAACTTCCATACTTTCCCCAAAGGAGCGAGACCGGTTTCCATTTCCACAAATAGTGTACAAGGGTTCCTTTTTTCCATACCCTCACCAACCCCTCACCAACACTTGTTTCTGGTCTTTGGGATGGGCCATTCTCACAGGTGTGGGTGGTATCTCATTATGGTTTGGATTTGTATTTCCCTGATAAGTGATCATGAGCATGTTCTCATGTGCCTGTTGGTCCTCTGGGTGTTTTCTTTGGATAAGTGCCTGTTTATATAGTTCTTCTGCCAAATTCCTGATTGGGTTGTTTTCTTGTAAGTTTTATGAGTCCTTTGTAAATCTTGAGTATTAGCTCGTTTTCAGATGTATGTTGTGCAAATATTTTCTCCCATCCAGTAATATGTCTGTTTCAATGATAATTTCTTTTGCCAATTTATTTTAAATTTGATGTAGTCCAATTTATTTTTGTTTTTATTCCCCTGGCTATTAGTGTCTAGTACTCATGACATCACTGAAGCTAATGTCACAGTGTTTTGCCTAAATTTTCTTGCAAGTATTTTATGGTCTCAGGTCTTACATCCAAATATTTGAGGCATTTTGAATTAACATTTGTGGGTGGTATGAGATAATGGCCTAGTTTTATTCTTTTGCATGCGACTGTGCCATTTTGCCATCACCATTTGCTGAATAGACTTCTTTTCTCCATAGTACATTCTTGGCTTCCAATTCAAAAATTAACTCCCCATATAAGTATGGATCTATTTCTCTGCTCTCAATTCTATTCCATTGATTTGTGTGTCTATTTTTACTCTAACACCATACTTTTGACCACTATTGTTTTGTACCTAGGAATTAACAAAGGAGGTGAATGACCTGTACAATAAAAACTAAAAAGATTGCTAAAAGAAATAAGAGAAGTGAAAATGGAAAGTTATTCCATTCTCATGGATTAGAAGTATTAACATTACTAAAATGTCCTTCTTATCCAAGGCAATATATATTTTTGAAGTTATCCTTATGAAAATTTCCATGGCTTTCTTCAAGAAAGTAAAGCAAACATTAGTGAAATTTGTATGGAACCACAAAAGACCCAGAATAGCCAAAGCAATTATAACAAAAAGGAAAAAAATGAACAGATGTATTATGCTCCCAGACTTAAAATTGTGCCTATTTATTTCAGGAAAAAAATTGTTACTGGCCAGAAAATAATCTAAAGATTGAAATCACACCACCCAGGTAATAAATTCTAGTCTTTTCGTTTATTAGGTATTTATCAAATCTAAATAAATAAATTTATTTATCAGTAAAAATAATGATAAATCATTATATCATCATTTAGAAAGGGAAAAAATCAGTTAATCTATGTTCCTGGTCAATGGAAAGTTTACCATGATTTCAGAGATGTTAGAATGTGATAAAATACACTTCTTAGAATCCCTATGTCAGTTTCAATAATAGTTTCTTTTTCCAGGCAGAAGATTTTAAATTTGATGTAGTTCAATTTATTTTTGTTTTTAGTCCCCTGGCCATTGGTATTTAGTACTCAGTGACATCATTGAAATCACTGTCTCAGAGTGACGCCAATAGGTATCTTATTATCTTTGATGGTCTACTCCACTTTCAGTAAACAAAAGGCTATAAAATACTTTCTTTATCAATGTTCATTTTCTTGTCATCCTTTCTTTAGCAAACTCAATACTGATCCAAGGGTGTCAAAATCTACAGTATCAGAATGAGTGACAGAATGAAGGAAAAGGATCTGATACTGAACATTACCACAAAGGACACATAGCAGGAAGTTGTATGGGTTAAGCTGCAGGTTGTACTGTTCAGGAAAATCAGGTGTTTTTCCTATCAACTTGCTTCTATTCCCTCATGGTGCATTTATCTGTGAAGATGATATATTGCAAAATTAAATGATCTGGTATCTCTATTGCCAAGAGGAAGATTGACTTATTTCTATTAGTGAGATTGCAATAATCAATTTTGTCCCTTCTATTCCTATGGCAGATAATACAGGATTTGCATAACATAACATCTCCTTCTTCACCTTCACCTTCACCTGTAGAAGGTGATCTGCTTTGCTCTCTGCCATGTGTGAAAAGAGCTTACCTCACAAGGGATGACTGAGATTTTCCAACCCAGTGTGTAACTGGGTCAGTAAGTCTGACTAATTCTAGGGTTCACTATTTTTTTTTAAAGATTTATTTATTTATGCATACAAACTAGGGTACAGGCTAGAGGCATGGGGCAGCAAGAGGGTCCACCAGAGACAGAGTGGGGAGCAGCACAGGCAGATCGACGGAAACACACTGCTGAGGGGAGCAGCGGGCGAGGCAGGAGAGGTCTGCTGCGCCATGTGGGATTCTCCCCGGCCTGGCTTCTAACTCGTGTCGCCGCTGCCAACAGCCCCACAGTGTACCGCTTAACTGCTGTGCCACTTGGGAGACCCCTAGGGTTGCAGTATTAAGAAGCTCACTGACCCACAGATATAAACACTATCTCTACTATCAGCTTTATTATTAGCTAGGGTGATATTTTGGTCTCATATCTAACTTATTATCCAAATTGGATCAAGACTCATGACCTCATGACTCAGGAAATTGTAAGGCTGCTATTTGTAGGCTCCTTACAAAAACAATTAGCATAACTGCCCTTGGCTTTGATGAACAGGCAGGCTTTTGTACTCAAACATAAAAACCAAAACAAAATTCATCTATTCAAGATGTCATTGGGGTGTTCAATTCATCCCTCCTCCACCCTGCTTGACACAGTCACAATTCTATCGCCAGCTTACATCTGAGTGTGCTACTTCTTATACTGGAGAAGGACATTCCTTCGTCCTTTATCTCTGGCTTCTCTTAGCTTCTTCCCATATGCAATGCTGTCTTTGCCTCTAACCCATGATGGACTAGGAGTTCCTCCCTTTGCCATTAACCAGCAGCGAAAAGCCCAGACTATGAGCCAAACCAACAAGAGGGCAAGGAAGCCCTTTTGGAATGACAGTGGTGTTTTCTAAAGGCCCAGCAAGGACCCCACTGCGAATCATCAAGTTAAGATAATAAGGAATGTTAGAGATAAAACCACAGCCTACTTTGTTTGGTCAAATTTTCAGAGAACAACAAACAGGAACCCAAGGTTGTTATTCAGGGATGTGAAGGAAGCAGTGTATGAGAATAACCAACGCATTGGACTAGAAGAATCTTCCCCAGTTTATTTCATTTTCTTGTATACACTCTGTACTGAAACAAATAAATTATATTTTTGCCAGGAAAATTCATCCAGAATATTTTTTGTTGTTATTTTCTGCATCAAGGGAAAATATCCCCATATAGTCCATAAAATTTTATATTACTTATTCTGATTTATAACTATTTTATTTGGCTGTGCCCAGCCTCATATCCCTCAAGGCTCTCCCCTACTCAGCCATTCATGCAGCAAACAGCTCTGTGCAGATATAACCTGGTAGCACTTGACTTTAGCTACACACATTATCTCTCGCTTTATGCCCTGGCCCTTCTCTGACATAGGTGCACCCAGCAACAAGAAGTTGACCCCCTTGGTGCCACTCATAGATACTAGGGGATACTAGTGGGTAAATTCTACCCACTTTGTGAAGTGAAGATAGATAATTCGGAGACAAATTTACACTGGTACCTTCAAGGTCTCTGCAACTAGAGCAAGTTGTAGAAGTCCCACCCTTGAATATCAGAATTGTAAAAAAGCAAATTTCTTCAAGAAGACAGAATAACATCTGGGGCTATTATATTTGGAATGATGCAGAGGAGAAGTCAGACAAGTCCATACTACACCTTGATTTGATATCTTAGCAAGAGAATGGCAATGGTTCTAAATATCCTCAAGAAGGATATAACTCTCTAATATAAAGAGATGTTTTACCCGCCAGTTAGAGAGAAAATGCAACTAAGAAGAAGCAAAAGCTGAAAAAAGGTTTTCACTTAAGGCTTCTGTTTCCAATGATTTTCTTTAAAAAAAATATGACTTCAAAGTTCTTTGGAAGACTTACAGTCCTTAAGGATTAATCTACAACATGCGAGATAGACATGACTATTTGCAGTGATGTAATAGAGAACTTATTTTCTAAAGTCTCTCCTCTCCTTTTGATACCAGGTAATAAGGGGCACTAAAACGGGCCACACTTTCAAATCAAAATGGTCAGACAACCATGGTGCTAAGCACAGTATGTTCCTAGCACGAGAACAGACTGTACATTTGTGAGGCTTTTGTAAGTCAGACACTTCCAAAGCAAAGTAGAATTAACTAGGTGAGATCCAGATGAGTAATGGAATAACTGAGCCTATCCCTAGTTCTTTCTGAAACTGAGCTCACAGTGAAGAATGAATTACACTGTTATGAATCTGCCGAGTAATTTTTTCCGTTAAAGTTATATATGCCAACAGCTATATGAAAAAATGTTCAACATCACTTATAATCAGGGAAATGCAAATCAAAACCACAATGAGATACCACCTCACGCCAGTGAGAATGGCACACATTAAAAAAACAGGCAACAACAAATGCTGGCAAGGATGTGGAGGAAAAGGAACTCTTCTACACTGCTGGTAGGAATGCAAACTGGTCCTACCACCATGGAAAGCTGTGTGGCATTTCCTCAAACTAATAAACATGGAGCTACCATATGACCCAGCATTACCACTTTTGGGAATATACCCAAAGGACACAAAAACACTAATTCAAAAGGATACATGCACCCGTATGTTTATTGCAGCACTATTTACAATAGCGAAGGTATGGAAACAACCCAGATGCCCCAAAATAGATGACTGGATCAAGAAAATGTGGTATATATATATATACACAATGGAATACTATTCAGCATTCAAAAAGATAAACACATGCAATTCGCAGCAACATGGATGGAACTAGAAGGGATAATGTTCAGTGGAATAAGCCAAAAGGAAAAAGAAAAATATGAAAAATATCGAATGGTCTCACTTATAACAGGAATATAGGGGAACTAAATACAAGAGCGACAATCAGCGAGAGAGGGGGGAGGATTGGGGCTCAGAACGGGGGAGTGGGGAGCACAGGGGACTCTGGTGACAGTACACGGGTGAATTGGTGGTGGGAAACCTATGGGGAATATACAGTAATGTAAAAGACATAAATAAAAATAGCAATTTAAAAAATTAGGAAAAAAAATAAAGTTATATACGACAAAGTCACTTCTCATACCACTGTCTGCTGTTGTAGATCTGGTTTGAGCACTGAAAGGAGCTGGAAAGGAATGGAGATCAATCCAGTAGCCCAGGAAAACTTTGGTGGCCTGAAAGGACATGTTTGCTCACAATACATTCAGCTCATCAAGAAAAGAATTTTTTTTGAAGGGTTTAAAAGGTAGACTTTGGAATTAGGTAAACTAGAAATGAATTCTTCTGTCATTTAAAGCACTGTGAACTTGGGCATGTTTCTAAAAGTAGGATCACCCTGTTTGCTCCTGAGATAATTATTAGAACATTCCCACCTCAGAGGCTACTATGAAGATCATGTGAAATATCTTACATAAGGTAACTGGATGGTGCAGAGTAAACACAGAGAACATTTTTCTCCTTTTTCAAACTCCCTCTCACATCTGTTCAGAGAGATGTGGTCACCGCTGACCTCAACTGGGCATGTCTAACCTCAAAGACAGTGCTGGCGAGCAGCCAGCTGAAGATTAGGTAAAGTTTTGGATGATAAGTTATGTTTTCAGAGGAAAAAATATAGAACCAAACTAACCCAGTCCCTTCATTTGCCAGACCACTTGCTGTCTGACTCCCATTAATTCCTAACCATATAAAGCCACAGACATAAGGGGTGGGTGAGATATTTTTCAGTGTTTTCAACTGGATACAACATGAAAAAGAAAAAAAGGAAAACAGGAAGGAAGGGCCGACTGATAGGGCAGTTGGATGTTGAAATTATGAGGGATGATTACAAAAGACCTCAGACAGGGAACTGTATATACATTAATTTAGAGGGAGGCGTATTATTATATTTTTGCATCAAAACACAGGATTAGATCACTATACTTGGGAGGTGTTAGGATAGAGTGCTTAAGAAAGCTGATTAGAAATACCGGTTCCGAGTTCCAGTCCTGCTTCCCCATTTGGGAGCAGTATAGCCTTGGACAAGTTAAAGTTTCTGAGTGGCAGTTCCCTCCACAGTTATATTAATGCCGTGATTAGTCCATTATCAAGGAATAATTCATACAAAGCAGGTGATATAGTCTAGGCACATAGTATGTGTTCACAGACCTCAGCTATCATATGTAGTAATGATTTAAGCTTTTTTTGTATTTATTTATATATATTTTACATCATGGTTCATTTTTGTACCATGCTTGCTTTCTTTTCCTAGATATAGTCCTCCTAGAATTTCCATCAACTGTTCACCCGTGCACCATCACCATAGTCCCTTGTGCTCTTCCTGCCCTCGTTTTGGTCCCTCTCCCTCCCATTCCCCTGCAGAATGTCTCTGATTTATAGTTGTCAGTTTATTGATGCTTTTAACTGAGTCAACACAGCTCAGAATAAGGAAAGCAGAGGCAGCTGTCTGCTTTAGGCAGTGCAGATGATAAGATGAACTGACATTTACCTTGCAACCTAATTCTTTAGATTTACTCTGTATGGAATTATCTCAAATTACTCTCTGAAAATGACTTTCCTACTAGATTCCACCTTTTTTTTTTAAAGAAACTTTTACATTTGGCAAGAATTTTTATTTATTATATTTGTATTAATTTGTCAGGCACACAGATGTCTGTATAACTCTGGGATGCTTTTTTCCCCTCCATATCTGTACAAGGGTCACCCACCCTCCACCAGACCTCCCGTGCCAGTGCCCTACCCCATTCCTTCCCATCTCCTCTTCCTCCTCTTTCCTCTGGTAACCAGTATGTTTTTGACTAAGTCTAAAATTTGTTCTTGTTATGTTTTGCCAGTATGTGTTTTTTTGTTATTTATTTTCCACAAATAAGTGAAATCATCCAATATCTGTCTCACTTTCTGACCTGCTTCACTTGGCATAATCACCTCAAGGTCCATCTTAATCTAAAAGGCACTTTTCCCTATTTTAAACTAGGCAAGTATGTTCCATGGAGTATATTCTCCACTTGTCTCCCGCCAGTCATCTGTCACTGAGCAGTTAGCTTGCTTCTAGGACTTGGCAATCGTGCGCCTTGCTGTTACAACCTTAGGAGTACTTAAAACCTTTTGTATTTAGTTTTCATATTCTTTGGGTAAATACATAGCGCGGTACTGCTGGATCACATAGGATTCTATTTGTATTTTTAAACTCATTTCCATACCATTTTCTATAGAGACTGCACCAAATTGTATTCCCACCAACAGTGGATGAGGGTTCCTTTTTTTCCACATCATCTCCTACATTTGTGGTTTCCATTGTTTTTGTTACGTGCTGTTCTCACAGGGATGAAGTGATATCTCCTTGTGGTTTCAATTTCCATTTCCTTATGATAAGGTTATTTTCCTACTTTAAAAAAAGTATTTTTTTTTATTTTGTGATACTTGACACTCCTTTTTCCTTTAGAAACTTCTCGATTAAAATTTTTATTAAGTAACTTTCTTCTGAAGTTCCTTCAAGTTATTGTTCATAGGTCTTTAGTCATTACCACTCCTGCCTGTGGTTTGGATCTTACTATCTTTTCTTCTCAATGTGGTTATTATAACAAAACTAGTGTCTCTTAAAGGCGACAGGATATTTTTCTCCCCTAGTTTATAATAATGTTCTCTTTACCTGGAAAATGCTATCTTGTCCTCTACTTTTACTTAGCATTTGTCGAGCACTAATTTTGTACACCAATTAGGATAGTTCTTTGCCAAGAAAATTCATTAATGATCAAGAATATTAAAAAGTACTTTTGGAAAAGACCAAGTATTCCCTTTTCCATGGTTCCAAAAATTTGTCAATTTGCAGTTAATAGACTGAGTCTGTGTTTTTCTACTTCTGGGAAATGCATAATCTAAAAGATCTATGCCACCAATGAATATTTTTATAAAGTTTTACTCTCTTCTAAAGGCTTCACTTGTTAGCCAATATTTTTTAAATGATTGCAACAGTTATATAACAGAATATAACCACTACCCCCTTTATTAGGAAAAAAACCCTTTTATATAAAAATTAAAGCATATACATTCTTAAAGATGACATGAGTTGCAAACTGAGCAGTACCTTACTTCTACTCCCACCTCTTTTCTGGGTGAAGAATTTAGCCTGTATAGATTGCTTTGTAATCTATATAGTTTTGGGTTTGTTTTTTTTTTTTTTTTTTTTTTTTTTTTTTTTTTTTTTTTTTTTTTTTTTTTTTTTTTTTTTGATAGTTCACATTGAGAAACAAAAGTTAACTTGTCCAAATATGAGAATTCATTGTCAAGGCTGAAGGTAGACCTCAGTTTTTCTGATTTCTATCTTAGTTCTGAGCTTGTTATACAGAATTCTACTAC
Source organism: Scalopus aquaticus (assembly GCA_004024925.1). Taxonomy (NCBI): domain Eukaryota; kingdom Metazoa; phylum Chordata; class Mammalia; order Eulipotyphla; family Talpidae; genus Scalopus; species Scalopus aquaticus. Next base: position 18,674 of record PVIJ01000986.1, on the reverse strand, counting down.
TTCTGATATTTATTTCTATAAGGCTGATCTCAGCATCTCATTTAAATAGGAAGCAGACTTTCTTGGTTATCTCCTGTACAACTCACTGAATTCTTCCTGGTCTTTTCTTTCTTTCATTTTTTTCAAATTAAAGTGACATTTATTTGTAACATATTATGTAGATTGAATGTGTACAGACTTATAAACCAACATCTGTTTATACTATATTATGCACATCACCAAAAGTACAGTTTCCATCTAAATACCACTGTTCGATTGACCCCTTTGTCCCAAAGGAGTCTCATTAAAAAGTTGAGAGTTATTTGGCAACTAGTTAACCTGTGTTAACCTCTCCTTGGTTTTTGAAAAGTGTACCTTATCTCTTCATAGTGAATTGGTTAAATGATCTGTATTTGACTGTCTGGATTCTTTAGCCTAGTATCTTGAACATTTTACTTAAAATTCTTTGGGTCTCAGTTTCCTTATCTATGAAAATATAATAATAATAATAATTAATAATAATAATAATACCACCTATCTCAAAGAATTGCTTTAAATATTAAATTAATTAACATAGTGCATAGAACTGTCCTGGTATGTAGTTAGCCATTTGATAAATTTTAGCCAGTCAGTACCTTAACAAAACTGAATATTTGTCTCTGTATATATCTATATGTATATGTACACGCAAACATATGTAATTTTTAAAACTATGAAAATAAATACAGTTGCCCATTCAATAACATTGCTAAGTATTGTCAAAAACCCAATTTAATCACTTACTTAGTTTATTTGAGAAGGACACACGGGGGAAACTGATGAAGGGTAGACTGCTCAGGGCTATAAGTGAGGTCTTGCTCAAGCAAAGCATGCCTCTTCTCTGCAGCTGCATTCATTCCTATGCCTCAGGAATCGCATTTGTCGAATTGTCTCCTGAGCTCAGGGCACTGTAATGAATTGACCACAGGAATGACTAATAATATTGTCTTCATCTACAACATATAGTTTCACACTTAGAAATAAGTTTATAGTAATTAAACAGCATACCTAGAAATAAAGATTTTTCTACAAACCATATTCATGCATAACTATGCTCAACCATGACATTGAATTTGGGAAGTAAAGTGCACAAACACTATTTCTCCATTCACCAAAAGTCCTACACTCCACTTCTTTATAGGTCAACAATAGAGAGGGAGTTAATGTTAGAAAAAAACATTGAATTGACTTTGTATATTTTTCCAGTGCCCTTCAAAGTATATAGTAGGTTTCTATCTCAGTGTCTTTCTTTGCTCCAAATGGATCAAAGGGTAAATTTGAAAGAACCAATCTCTCAGAAAATAGAATTGCTAGCCAACTAAGTGGTTTGAGCTTAGTTCTTTATAATGATCTCTATCTATGGAGCTGTGTAGGTTAGTGAAAAAAGTGTAGACTGAATTTTAGCTCTGGCTTTACTATAACTGAAATTGGACAAGTTATTATATTTCTGGACAGTAAACTTCTCATTTATAAATGAGGACTTAAAGAAGCTATTTCATAAAACTATTGGAAGGCTTGACAAAATATTACTTGGATAAAAATATGTAGTATCTAGTAATTATTCATTAAATGGTAGCTACAACTGTATAGAAGCAAGGGAACAAAGGAATGTGTACAAATTCCATAAGGATAACAAGAGCTAATAATTGCCAGCATTCAATATTTTGACCACTATTTTGTATCGTTTACCTATGATAATGCATTTAATCCTCACAACAGCCTTTAGTTGAATACTATATCAATTTATCCAATGTTACATTACATAGTATTAACTTTCTCTGTTTTATAGTTAAGGAAACTACTAAGTATAGTTTAGAGTGACTTTGGAGATCCTTGCACCCTATCAGAACTCTGCTAATATCTGTATTATAAAATGTGTCTCAGATTATGAACACTTCAGTGACAAAACTCATATCTTTGCAGTCCCAGTTTTCTTGGCACATAGAAAATAAACAATAAATATTTTCTAAAGAAAGTCAATCTACCTCAGTAGATAGAAATCAGTACAGTACACAGAGCAGAATTTATTTTATTGAAGATTTTTTCTTTTTTCTTTTTTCAAATATATATTTTTATTGTTATTTATATCCTTTACATTTTTTATTTCCCTTGGGTAACCCATCATCAATTCACCCGTGATCCATCTCCGTGGTCCTTTGTGTCTTTTTCTACTCCATTTTGTGCCCTTATCCTCCCCACCCTCCCCATGTTGAGTGTCTCTCTCCTATTTGGTTTCCCTATAGTTCTGTTATAAGTGAAACCATTCGATACTTTTCTCTTTCTTTCTGGCTTATTTCGCTGAGTATGATCCCCTCTAATTCCATCCATGTCGCTGCAAATTGCATGTGTTTATCTTCTTTGAATGCTGAATAGTATTCCATTGTGTATATGTACCACATCTTCTTGATCCAATCATCTATTCAGTGACCACAAAGAATGACTAAAAATATTGTCTTCATCTACACATATATTTTCACACTTAGAAATAAGAGTTTGTAGTAATTAACCAAGATTATTCAGTTTGTATCGAGTCACTATTTAGTACTGTATAATAGGTGTTACGGATCCGATTGATACTTCTGGGTCACTGACGCCAGTTCAGAGTTGTTATACTCTATCAAATCAACCACAACACAGTCGTTCATTCTTTTTCATCTGGTTTTGCTTAAGACATGTGTCCACATAATTACTCAAAGCAACGTGTAGAAATTTGACCCATCCTTTAGACAACAGAAGTAACCAGGGACCAGCCGCAACCTGAGCAGTCTGGTTTAGTGGCCACAAACATGGCTGAAGTCAGACACTTTGGGCTTTGCTCATCAGTGAACTTCAGGTCATGCAATAGAATGCATGCTAAAAGAAGCCCTCATAAAACTCTTTTCTGCATTAGGGCATCAAAGAGAGCAAATGTCAATGTATGATTTACAGTCATACAACAAATGAAGCCTAAAAATCTCCTTCAAAACAGCATTTCTTGAAATTGGTGAATTACCTTGAGACATTTCAGAGAAGGGTCAGGGATTAAAAATTTTGCACAAAATATTTTTTCCCAATTATATGAAAATTTAAAAAATATTGCTTTACATTTGTGGTTTGTAAGTGGTTTGTGGCCTGGGGATTTTAACCTTCTGAGTCATCACTGTATTGGCTCATGGAAATACCATGGTTATTCGGGAATGTGCTTGATATTCCAAAAGGGACTTGGTGTATTAGAAAAGTCCATAGTTTACTTTAGAATTTTACTTGTATATATTACAAATTGACCCTTATTTAAAAGATAAAACAATCTATGTTAACAGTTACCAACAAATGTCTCTGAAATAAGCATGCAACCATAATTTAGAGAGTAATTTTGATGGCTATTTACAAGAACTGTTAATGTTTTTCTCTCTATGATCAGATGAAATCAGATAACATAAGTGTCAAGGAAAATAGGACTTCCCCAAAGAAGTGGTCCACATGAGAACATAACTTTTGATGACTACAGAACCTCACCCCTCTATTTGTTAGTTGAGCTTGCACAGCTCTAATGCAGGCTGAGGGTGGTGAGATCTAGGTCTGAGGAGCAGCTAAGGGATTATGGGAATCATTAACATTCGTTTAATTTTCAATGAAAATAACAATTCAATAACACAACTATGGTGAAACAGGTAAAAATATCAGTTCATAATCACAGGTACGTAAGAAATTATCTTATTTTTCTTTAGCTTAGCTCAATTTGTTTTCTTATTCCAGTTCTAAATTAGTCAATACAGAACTGAGATTACAGGGGTATCGCTCTGGACATCACTGTCATTTCTGTACTTGGCACCCACAATTATGTATACCTGATCTGCTCTGGAAGAGGAAGTACCTATGTTGATCCTGTGTGTGTGTGTGTGGGGGGGGAATAGGAGCTTAGCAAGACAGAAACTTAAAGAGAAATCATATATTCTGCAAAGACTGCTACCTAAACTCCTTAGGTATGCAACTCTCTGCACAGCTACTGGAACAGTGTAAGAGAAGGTGAGTTATGTTTCTTGCATGCATTGGTAGGTATACTCAAGGCTGTGGGAGCCAATCTGAGGCCTCTTCTGCCCAGATATCTCTAATAAATTGCTTAAATCAGATTCCACAAATCCGCTTATAGCAGTGGATTACCACTTATAACACTGCTCTGAGAAAAAGCGCACAGGATTCCACTCTCTTGAACCACCAGTATCTACTCTGTTATGCTCTTCCTATACATACATGCATCCAAGAAAAGCCAACTGAAATTTAAAGACTGTAAATTTTTAAAATTTAAAGAGGGGATGGACAAAATAATTGAGAAGAGAGGTAAGTGAATCAGAGCTAAAGTTTCTGGGTTTTATAATGACGACTTTGGAATTAACAGAGAGGAGAGATTTATAATCAAATAAGGGGGAAAAAAACACTAACTATAAAAACCACAACAAAACAAAGCAGAAATAAGCAGACAACCATAATTCATAGACATTCTGCAGGGGAGGAGGATGGAGAGGGATCAAAACGAGGGCAGGAAGAGCACAAGGGACTATGGTGATGGTGCACTGGTGAATTGGTGATGGAAATTCTACGGGGAATACACTTGAGAAAAGAAAGCAAACATCGTAAAAAAAAATGAACAATGATATATATATTATTTAATAAAAAAACAACACTTACCTTAGTTTGGTCTCAGCTGGTGATAGTACAGTCCCAGATGTTCTGTCCCTCACTTTCCTTAGTTTTATATTACAGGAAACAAATTTAAAACATGACCCTAATTCTGGGATATGTTTAATAATTGCTCAAGAGGTTATGGTTTTTGTATTTTTCCCCTAGTGGCCCAATTTCCTCAGAGTGCCTGTGGTTAATAGTGTTTGGAGGTATTTGGCTATATTTAAACAATTAGGCATGGTCTGCCTTTAGAAAACATTTGACTGAGTCAGAAACCCTTCATTCCCTATTATGTTCTACCGTTATATTAAGAAAACTCTCAACCTCTCGAGGCAGTTTCTCCAACTTTTGTATGTATCAGTTTTTACATAACCAAACAGTACATTGTCAACATTTTAGAAAATATTAGGTATGCCAAGATTTTGATTTTGTCTTTAGTTAAATGAGGATAACAGTACCTACAAAATGGTAAAAATTAGAGTATAATTGCTGTATCTCGTGGTAGATTTACTTTTAATATTTTGAGAAAACTCCATAGTGTTTTCCATAGGGGTTGAATCAGTTTACCTTCCCACCAACAATGTATGAGGGTTTCGTTTTCTCCAAATCAATACTTGTTTCTGATATTTTTGATATGGACCATTCTCACATGTATGCTGTGGTATTTAATTGTGATTTTGATTTGCAGTTCCCTGATGACTACATTTGAACCCAATTTAAAATGTTTTAGGCATAAAGCTACATTTTTTATGAAAGTGGTTGTGTCTTAACACATTTATCTTGGAAAATAAGCACAGAACGGCATTTTTTAAATCTCCTCCTCACAAATACACACGTGAACTGTGATTATCTTGAAGCACCTTATCTAGCTGTACTGCTACTAAGTTATACAGGAATACCAATCTTCTAACTTTTGTAGTATTACTCTTAACCACTACACTTCAATTTGTCCGTTCATATATGCTCATCATCGCTATATTGCTTATCTTATCATTTATTCAAACGTTATCTATCAGGTGCAGCCAGGTGCCAAGTATTTCCTCTGGTATTGCGTTGCCTAGTCTGGAAAGAATTTTTCACTATCTACACAGAAATTTTGATGACTCCATCTTACGGCTTCAAGGATTCTGAGAAAAAAAGAAGGAATAATGAATTACAAAGTCTTTAATTTGAGGCTTACTCGACAGGATCTTACATGATTTATAATCTAGTTTTTTTTCTATGTTTCAGGAAGAAGAGAATAAAGAAGAAAGTTCTTAAACAGTTCTGAAATAGTTTTATAAGTACTCAGGAAACGGCAAAAAACAATCATTAACTAAAAAAGTTTAAAAGGTAAAATGGCATAGAAATTTTTCTCAGCTAAACATGCATATTACTAGGCAATGCACTACATGAAGTGTTGACTGTCAATAGAATAATTTACCATTTTTATTGAGAATAGTTTCAAAGAAAAATATCTACACGCATTCAACAACCGTCCTACCCATTTCAAACATATGAGGTTTGCTTTTCTCTCTCCTTCTAGCAAATGGTTGATTGGTTATTAAGTGGGTCGCCCACACTTTGGATGATTGAACTATTATTACAATTAATTTTTGCTGCAGCATCTTTCTACTGGTTGAGTCATTTTCTATGTACACAGAGCCATGAAAGAAGTGGATTTGGGGCCACCTTGTGACAGACTTACAAAAGTCCTGGAGACTAAACCCTGGGTTTAGAATTTTAGTTTATATTCCTTACTCATAACTTTTCAATAAATATATTTTGCAAAGGGTACCATAGATAAATGGTTGATTTTTACTAATGATGGTTCACATCTTCATAATTTGTTACACATTTTAGCTTATTTCAGTGTTCCAAACATTGCCGCATACTACCTCCATACATTATATTATTTAACACTCATAATGATCCTATAAATGTTTTACAGAAGAGGCAACTGAGGTTTAGAGGTAATAAATACCTTGTGTAAGTCCATGCAGAAAGAGAGAGAAAGATCTGAAGAAATCTCAAAAATTCTGGTGCAAATGTGAAAACAGAAGTTTTTATAGAAGTATAAAATTTCAGTAAAATAGTAAGAAGTAAATCGATATGTTTACACTTTAGTTAAGTTTAAAGCTTCAAACTGCATCTCATTACCATATTCTGTTTGGAAACTATTTTACAAAAACATAAAAGAGGAAAATGCAAAAAAAAATCATAAGAACTGATATTATGAATAAGCTCTTCAAGAGTAGAAATAAAGCAGCATAAATATATTCCATCACTTGCACCCAACCCTATGTTCTTATTCTTGACCTTCAACTCTGTCATGTGCATGTGTGTATTCATGTGCATGTATAAAAGCAAAAGACAACATATTTTCTAGTTAAAATTAAAACTAAAAAACTGTAGATTTCATTTTCAGTGCACAAAAATTGTCCCTTTATCATGCGCCATACAGAATTCCTTAATGAATTTCAGCTGACATCCTCAACAGCAAATTCATAACATTTCTCCTCTTTTACGTTCTATATTTCCTGTCTCCATAATGGCACCATGGGCTAAACATGGAGTTCCGCTGTGCAGTGCCCCTTCAAGGAGGAATTCATTGTTTCAGCTGCAGGGAGCTGCCCAGTCCCAAAGTCAAACCTTTCTGGGGCAGGCATCCTCAGTGGCTCAGGGAGGCAGTTAAGATTGACTGGACATTTCAACTTTAGGCTGGCCATCACTTGCTCCAGCTGGGTTCTCTGTCTCTATCTAGGAATTGCATTGCAGTTCAACTGTTCTCTTTGACAGAGTCTTCTCCCCCTTCCTTTCAAGGTTGTGATCCTGAATAACTGTCTTGAACTCCATGTCACCTCTGAATCTGCTTTCTTTTTTTTTAATGTGATAAAAAATACATACTATAAAATGTACCCCCTTGTGTCCCTCTCTAATTTAAGAATGGAGTGTTGTAGGATTAACTATATGCACCTTGTTGTATGACAGATCTTTAGAATTTTTCATCAGAATCTGTTTCTTGAGAAGCCAATCTATGACAACACTTCTTTTAATGATCCCAATTCCTGTCATATGCTTTGAAGTGCTATTCGCATTTCCTGTAATGTCATAACCAGAATTGTAATATGAAATTGTGATGATGATAGGAGATGGAAACCACATAAGTATTTGCAAAGATCACACATTTTTTCGTGAGACTTGTGAGTATGTTTCGGGAAACTCAAAGGTTTTTGTTTTTGTTTGTTTTAATTTTATGATCCTTATAAGGAGTGGGTGGAAATTAAAATGCTTTTCCTAAGAAGTTTTAAGCATGTAGCTAAAGGCATTTTTTATTAGAGAGAGACCAAAATTGAAGTGTCAGGTATCTAACAAGTTTTTAACTTGAATCTTCCCTAAAGTCTTCAGCATTATGTTTCGAGTTTGGGAGTTAATTGTACTTATTCAAAATCAATGCCACATTAAACTCTACGCTTTAGTATCTCTATCTATAAAATAGAGAGATTAGGCTATTATAGTGGTTTTCAATACTACTGTGATAACTTAATGATACTTCAGAATTTTATGCTGCCCCTTCTATTAAACTGTAGAATCTAATTCCCCTCCTCTCAAATACAGTGTTGATATTAGTGATTTGCTTTACAAATATGATATTGCACAAGTAATGTGGCACTACCTTTGAGGCTAGATCAGATAACGCTCTGCAGGTTCACTTCCATTTCTAGGACCACTCTCACTCAGAACTTCTGATCAGACCAGCTTTCCTGAGGACCTCAGGAGCAAGCCTGAGGACAGGGCCAGAGGGAGGGATTACAGAGGAACAGGAGGAGATCTTTAAAGGAGTTGGAGATATTCGTTATCTTGACTCTGGTGATGATTTCATAGATGGACACATGTATCAAAGCTCATCAAATTGTACATTTTAAACATGTACAGTTATTGTATGGCTATTAGGCTTTGATAAATCTAGAAATAGAGAGAGAGAGGGAACATGAAAGATGGTAGGGGAGAAGAAGAGAAGAAGGAGTAGGAAGGGAGGGGAAAGGAAGGGAAGGGAATTTGGTTAGTTCAGAGGATTTTCTCAGGAATCAGAAAGCCAAGACCAAAGTCTCCATGCAGAAAATAAATTAACCCAAATTTTATAGCAGAGCAAGAACGATAATGACAACATGGGTGTTTCTCCTTGAACAGGGACATCACATGGCGTCAATGACCCCTGAACTCCTGGAAATATGTTGTTCCAATGAGGTGATTGCTTCTGATGTTGTGCTTGCTGCCCATGGGCAGTTACCCTGGCTCCTCCAGGTGAGTGTCACAGACTGTCTTCACTAACCATTCAGTTATGAGGGTTACATGTATGCAGATAAGACATAGAACAATCACGTAACCAAAAGTATTTAACTCACAAAGAACATTCCAACATCTTCTCATTCTCTGACTTAAATTTCCTTTAATATTTTAACAATCTATTTATGGACTGAAAATATTTAAAAATAATATATATCTTTGAAAAGTTATTTTCAGTAGTCAATCTAGCCATCTGTTCCATTTGATAGAAACAGAAGTCTCTAGATTTATGTTTCAAGCTCATATTACCTTATATTATGATCATATCTACTCTCATAATCCCTGTAAGGGTTTATCTTTTGGTCTTGAAAATCATTTGTATAGGAAAGCATTATTTTGGTTTTAGAAAATGGTTACTAATATAGAAACTCCTCCTCTTCTGTACTAATCAACTCACTTATCAGGCCAGAATTTTATCTGGAAGAAAACAGTATAAATAGAGCATGTTCCAGAAGCTAAGACTCTGTCCTGAATAAATAGCAAGATTGGCTTTGGACATAGAATCAGAATGAATAATCACATCTAAGAAAGAAGAGGTCATATGTTTGAAGCCCAATTGCTGATAGAAGTAGCAAATGGCACCATGTACAGTGTATGTTTGTGTGAATAAGTTTTGACAAATTTGAAGTTCTTATGCTCAACTTGTGTTGTCCAGGCTTTTGGGTAGTAAATGATAAAATACTCTTATCTACATTTTTTTTTGCATTCATGACACACCTAATTTTTTCTTCATTTTAAAAATATTTCTAGGCTAAGTGGGTCCTATGTGGGTTCTTTCAAATTGTCTCAAATCTCAAAATAAATGTCCAGTGTACTTATTGAAAACAATCCATATACAAATGGACCCATGCATTTCAAACCATGTTGTTCAAGGGCCACTCTACAGACATCAGCATTATTTGTTATTGAACAGGATTTCAGGATGGTCTAGAATCATCAAGGGGCCTTCAAAACATACAGAAAATGATAGCTTCTGACCCTCCATCAACAGAACATTAAGTAAAAACTAAGCTACATGATTCAGTGTTAGTTGACATTATTAACCAACTGTAGTTTACAATGGAATATATTATAAATTATAAACAGCCATGAGTATATACACTGATAGATGGTCTATAAACCTAACTAATATTCAGATGTATAATTTAGCAACCAAATGTCTTCCTTAATGCAAATATTAGACTTTCCTGAGAAGTAGAGAGGTAGAGCCTAAATAATTCAAAATCTAATTCTTATCAGAACTAACTTAGGCATAAGGAGCATTAGACATAGTACATAATACAATAATTTTAGGAACCCATGGAAAATTTTAAATATCATATCAAATCAAAAGGGGAAAAAATGAAATTTTAGAGTCAAAATACTGTTTTTCCTCACAACCGCGAAATAGGAAATTTTTAGGGCCTGCAAAAATCTACTAGAGTTTGCCTAAAACAGAAAAAAAAAAGTAGCTAAAGGTATATAAAATAATTTAATGTTGATATTATCAATGTCAGAGAGCCCCACAAAGTTTAATGTGTTTGGGACCCATGAAAATAATTTTGCAGCCCCATCAATATTGAATACATGCAGAGACTTTCTTTGCTTGAATAAAATAATGCTTGTTTTCAAAATGTTTTGGATTGCTTAGCTTTCTGAAGATTGTGGAGTTAGACAAAAGAAAAATCTTGATAAGAAAGTTGTATTGACCTTCATGCAGTGCTACAGAAAACATGAAATTGCCAAAAAAGAAGTAGAGCAATAGTCTGCTTGGAAGTATGTTTACATTGGATCTATTCCTTCCAGTTTCCTAAGGCCCTTAGATATGGCCATAGCTCAGCTGTCTCAGAACTTACATTGCCTGAAGTGCCTAAAGCATTTGTATTCTTGCAACACTAAATGTGTGTGGGCCTTCATTCGTACTATGTTACTGGAAATTACACAAAATCCAATTTGCTTCCTCGTAATTGAAACTAACACTGAAACAAATACTCCTCTGTCTCTTAACGAACTTTCAGCATGCTTAAATATTAGCCTATATTAGTGTAATTACTATTTTTTTAATGTAATTACTTAATCGGTGCAGGTTGCTATAACAAAAATACTATAGACTGGGTGGTTTAAACAACAGACTTCTCTCTCATAGTTAACGGAAGTTGAGAAGTCAAAGACCAAGGCTCCAGCAGATTTGAGTCTGATGAGGACCCATCACCTTATTATAGCTGGTGCTCTTGTGTCCTCACATGATATAGGTTATTTGGTTCTATGTTTTAAAGTTTTGTGGGGTTTTTTAAAATTCAATCATTTGTTCATTAATTTAATTATATCATTTAATAAAATCAGTTATTAACTATTTAGTAAATACTTTCAACACATAGCTGCTGTAAATACAGCAGTGAATGAAATATAGTTCTTTTTCTTTATGGATCTTGTAATCCAATGAGGATGACAGGCAAGTATAGGCAGTGGGTGGAGAGTTATAGCACAGATAAGGGCAGAGGTCATGGGAACAGGCCCTTTCCAGCCATATTGGGAAAGTTGATTTATGAGCAGAGACGTGAGTTTGAAGGCTTGAGTGCTTAAGATAAAGGTGACATGAAGAGAAGTGACACTCCTGGGGAGAAAAGAGCACTTAACCTCCACAAGCTCTCTCCTCCAGAAACAGTAGGCCTGTTCACAGAGATAGCTCTCATATGGGAAGATTCTACATGGAATTTCAGACCACTTTAGACTCCTTTTTTTTAAAGATTTATTTACTGATGCTTACAAGAACTGGGATGTAGGCGAGAGGTGGGGGTGGGGGGGTGAGAGGATTCACCAGAGACAGAGCGGGGAGCAGAACAGGTGGACTGACTGAAACACACTGCCAAGGGGAGCAGCAGGCGAGGCAGGAGAGTTCTCCTGCACCATGTGGGAAGCTGGCCAGGGATAGAACTAGTGCTGCAGTGACTGGTAATAGCGTCATAATGCTGAGACTTAACCCCTTGAACCACCAGGGATGCCCAAAACTCTTTTTGGGAAAAATAAAATGACCCTCAACATTTGGACATTCAATGAATTTGTTGATGTCATTCCTAGGTCTTTTGCAAATATATTGCATTGCCCATTTTTGCCATCTTTTACATGATTATTATTAATGTAATTATGGATATTATGGATTATTTTTCCAAGAACTTGGAAAAGGAAAAAGCAGCTACAAAGGCAGTTAATGACTAGGTGTCAACCACAATGTTCTGTTCCAAAACATTCAATGTTCTGTTCTCAGCATAGGAACAGCCAGTCATCAAATGCTCTGAGTCAGGGAAGCAGAGTCTAGGATGAAGAGGTGGGCGGAGCTGGGAAGAGAGTCATGGATTCATCCAGCTTCAGCAGCACAGCCTCCAGCCAAGTAATTAGACCCAAAGAGTGCTGTTTCTCCCGTGCACATTCTCCTAGTGACCTCAGGTGTCATCTCTAAGCCAATGGACAGTCAGGAGAGCAAAATTTAATCTACCTTCCTCCCTTGACTTATGTCTCATGTTTATTCCCTTCACCTACTGTGTAGCCAACCTGGGTGCCATAGTCTATAAAGCTTGCTTTGTAGAAAATTCTAGAACAGTTTAAGTTAAAGAGGCTTCTGTAAGAATCGTAACTATATTATTTTTATGAAGTCATTCTTGTTTTCCAAACAGTTCTAAAATCTGTCTCTTCCTTTCATCTTTCCTTCCTTCTTTTTTTCTCTTCCTTCCTTTTATTTGTAATATTTGTCATAGTTCTGCGTTACAAATATGATCCATTTTAGTATAGAAAAGTGTAGAAAAGAAAATGAAAATTATCTGTCCTCTCACTAGCCAGAGATTATGGCCATTAAGACTTTCATATATACTTTCAATCTTATGTGCTGTGAGTTACTGTTTTTTATGTCCTGTTTGTTTCACCTCTTGCATTATCGGTAATTTTGATTATGGGTCAGTAAATATACTTCATGATCGTCCTGCCAGTGTTTCTATTTTTTATATTTATCTCTATCTGTGAAAACCTCTTACAGGTAACCTTACCTAGTCTATTTTTTTTTACCTTCTTGATTAATTTCTTCTCCCTTTCTAGCCCCATTATGTAGACTGAGTCCCTTCATTCTCTAGATCACCAGAGAAATTCCTTAAATGATCTAACCTCATGCTTTCTCCCTCCATTATTCACTCACTCCTGCCAACTGGACCTCTAAAATGTGAATCTGACTATGTCTTTTCTCTAACTTTTATTATTTTCAATCTCCATCTCATCCCAGAGTCTTCAAGATAGAGAACTTTCTCACCCTGATAAAAGGTTTTCTCTATTTGGCACTTTCTTGCCTCTCTAGATTCCTCCAGATCTGTCTATCTTAGACTCTCAACTCAAGTCTTTCAAAGTCTTTTTCCTGTGAGTATTCGTTCTTTACCTGGGATACTTTCCCTTTCTTTGAATGAAACTTAACAACTCTTCAAAATGCAACACAGAAAATCTGCTTCTTGGACACTTCCTTAAATTTGATTCTTTCAAAACTCCTGTTTCCAAGAGGGGTTAAAGATCTCAAGATCTGCCCTCCACTCTCTGTCTTCCAATAGTCCACTCTGCCCTTTCCTAAATAACTTTCTTGCTTGTTTCCCCTTTAGCAGCAGGAGTTGGATTTGAATCCTAAGTACCTTACACAGAGCGAGAGCACAGGAAAACTCTGCTGGAAAGAGGAAATGTTTCAGAGTTATTCCAGCTCAACAGCCAAGAGCTTCTGTGTCCCTTAACAGCTTCCTTCTGTTGACTCCATTCCAACTTCAACATGCCTCGTTCGTGAATCACAGACTCCTAAACAGTGTCATTTGTTGATGTGGTCATGAAACCACTTGTGGAATTTCCCAAAGATTTCAGAATCTCCCTTTAAAATCCCTTTCTCTGAATATTTCTATCACATATATCTACAGAGGGAAAAACAAATAGGTCATTGCTGCACTGAGGATAAATCAGCTATTGGAAAATTAACTTTTTCCCACATTAACTTTGTGTTCAGGAGCTACAAAAGAAGAAACCAAATGAAAGTTAGTTTTCAAATTTGTTTAAGTAAAATTTGACATGCAAGTTTTAATGTAACAGATGCAAGAATGGTTTCAGTAAAGATCCAGAAATATAGACAGAAATCTACATGACTGATTTCAGGCACCACTTTAGTGCCAAGAAAAGAAAAATTTTCGGACATACCTTAATAAGTTTTTCATAAAATTATTCCAGTGACTAGATCTGATTTACCATTTTAACTATACAACATAATCCTCTTATATTTGTCACTAGTTACTAAAGTCATAGTTACTAACCTAAACATAGGATGGACATTTTTACGTGCTTTAAGCAATGATGCCACTCAGGTGAGATGAGAATTTTATCACAGCCATAGGTGATACATCACGAAGCTAACAGGCTTACTCTGCAAGACCCCTTCCTATTTCTACCATTTTTCAAGGACTTGGGCGGGCCCTAGTAAAAAGTTCATATATTTTTATAAAATTTGCTGAAGTCATATACTTTAACCAAATTGGTTCAAACTGCTTATTTCTTTCTTACGCTCACTTCCTTCTTTTACACTTCTTATATTGAATAATGTTGATCTAGTTGTATTTTTGAGGACTAGAAAAGGGGAAATTGAGTTGAGATATCTAAATTTAGTTTAGACTTAGTGAAATATATTCTACTAGTTCATAGTCATGTAATGAACAGTTCTGCTTTTTACTAACCATGTGGGTGTCAGAATAGCTTCTAGGAATATCCCGCTGCTTATGTTGCCTATTCATCTAGTTTCCTAATGCAGAGATCAGAACAGGTCTAAAGATACAACAGAAAATGATGCACGTAAGGATGAAATAACATTGAAAATCACATAGAAGCAAGCTAGTCTGAGGAAAATTTTCCCAGTCCTCAGAATGAAATGTTACTAGCAGAGAATTCAGTTCACAATGTTTATACATTTTTTTTCATGTGACTAGAATCACATGAAATGCTCGTAGAATCCATCAGCATTCCTATTGATAAAATATGAGCTGTACAAGTGAGACATGTAGCAAGTGCATCTGGATGTGGAGTCATGCTTTTATATCCAAAATGATAACACATTTTTACAGGACAAATAGTTTATTTGTACAGGACAAATAAACTATTTTTCTATGTTCTATGTAGAAGATTATCTTAAAAATCACTGTTATAAGAGGAGATCAAGACTATATAATCAAATAATAGAGCAAAAAGTATTTTAGAAGTGTTGCAAGCAGTTATTTAATAAACATCTTTTTTATCAGAATTTTATGATCATGGTATATTTCAGCTTTATAAATTTGCAGTTTGTGATGGTTTTTAATTTAAATGTTCATTTTTATATTGCAATCATAATCTTTTACAATGGCTCCATAATTGCATGAGCTATAGGTCTCACAAAGCCTCAATCTGCCTAACAAATTTTTTTTTACAATCTCATGTATGAATTGCTCTATTGCTGGCTTTGACTGATAGGCCATGTCTCCTCACATGGCATCAAGGGCTGTGCCTACAAAAGGTGGTCTCCCCTGATTTGAATTGACCACTGTGATTTACTGGCTGTGCTTGTTGCTCTCTCTCAACTTCCATTTCCCTACTTGCTGAACAAGGAAATAGAAGATATTCAAAGCTGAAGACTGATGAAGCTACATTTTTGGTGAATTCTTTAGTCCAGGGTCCAACCCAGAATATATATTCAGTAAATGATAGGTATTATAAAGGAACCACATAAATTCAATTACATTTTTCATATGAATTATTCATTATATTTGTAAGACTTGGATCTTGTAAAGTAATATTCTGTATGCATTCTCAAATCCATTGATGAAATTGGTATTGTAGTCTCTATTTATTTGAAAATAGCTAGTATGACCGAAAAGTAGTATATCAGATAAATATTAGAAGAAGAAATGGGCCAGAGAAGCTAATTTACAACATGGTGACTACAGCTAAGCGCACTGCATTGTATAACTGAAATCTCCCGAGAAGACTTCCATGTTCTCACACACATGCACAAGCGATAGCTATGTGACACAGTGACTGAGTCCTGAGCCAGAGGGAGGAGTCCTTTGACAATGTGTACAAATAGCACATCATCCTAATTTTATGTCAATTATACTTCAATAAGGCTATAAACAAATTAAAAAGTCATCATTGGCATAGTTCAATAAACTAACAATTTTTAAAGGAAATAAATAATCCTTAATTATGTAGAGTGAAATCAGTCAAAAAGTGACAATCCAATCTTTAATCTCAGCAAATAAAGTAAATAAGCTTCCTTTGGCGACTTCCCAAAAGTCTTGCATTGTATTAGGATCTCTTTCTGTTTACTCAAGTTACATGCCATTCTGTAATAAAATATTTGTCCAATTTTCATTTAAAAAAAAGTGAACGATTTCTGTCTCACTCATTTGCAGAACATAAATATCACGAAAAATAATTACATGCAAACAATAGCAGAAATAGAAATTTGAACTTGGCAAAAAAAAAGAGGGACTATTGTATATATGTACCACATCTTCTTGATCCAGTCATCTATTTTTGGGCATCTGGGTTGTTTCCATACCTTAGCTATTGTAAACAGTGCTGCAATAAACATGCAGGTGCATGTATCCTTTTTGTGTCCTTTGGGTAGATTCCCAGAAGTGGTATTGCCAGGCAACATGGATATAACTAGAAGGGATCATGATCAGTGAAATAAGCCAGAAAGTAAGAGAAAAATATTGAATGGTTTCACTTATAACAGGAATATAGAGGAACCAAATAAGAATGCGACATTCAGCAGGGGAGGAGGGGAGGGTAAAGGCTCAAGAAGGGGGAAGAGGGGAGCACAAGGGACTGTGGTGATGGCTTCACGGGTGAACAGGTGATGGGTAACTTATGGGGAACACACAATAATGTAAAAGATATGAACAACAAAAGTAAATAAATAAAAAAAAAGAGGGAATAGGAGAAAGAATCAAAGGGATAAGGGAAGGAGGCAGATAGCATATTGGCAGAGGGAGTATGGTGAAGGGGAAAAAAAAACAAGTGAAGTACAACAGAAAAATGCATACATATATGATTTATTGACAAAGACTGCAAACATAGTTCAGTTTGTGGAAAAGAAGGGCATGCATTTATCTATTTTTATTGTCTTATGAGTTCTATACTGGTATGTTTTGTTTCCAAAAGTTAAGGCAAGTTTATTTAGGACACCAATGAATTCAGTACTGTTTAAAACTGCTATCACCATTATTCCAAAACTGATATGCTGTCAATAAGTAATACTTGAAATACAGGAAATAGTCATTTCAAGTGACACTTAATGATATTTGAATAATTATAAACACTTAGCAGAGTTGAACTTGTCAAGACTGCTTGAACATGTCACTGCAATAATTTTCTTTATTCATTTTATATTTTTTCTCAAATTTTATTGATTTGCTGATCGTTTACCTAACTTTATAATTTTTGGAGCTGCTATAATTTTATTTAAAAAATGCAGTATAGAAAGGAAAATAAGAGGGGATATAGCACTATAGTTCTGCTTAATTTGATATTAGCTTTATTCTCAGTGAGCAGAATAAAAAGGACAATGAATGGGAAACAATTTTTTAAAAAGAGAAGAAATGGTCCTCATATATATATTAAAATACATTCAAAATGTCTTCCCTAACCAGAAAACACTTCCCTCATTTCTTTCTTTCAGGGAAATGGATTTTTATCAAACACTGATAATACCATTTACAGAGCAAGGGCAGCTGCCTGGCCCCACTGAAAGAGCAGAGGGGAACGTAGGGTTACTCTGACTTAGAATCTTAGCTCCTCCACGTGCTGCCTGTGTGACGAAGCTCAGTGTGTAGGAGCCCCAGGCAACTTCACAAATAAGGTGCAATCAATCAAATGAATCCATCCACAGAAAATGGCAACCCACTGCAGTCCACTGTATTGAGCAGATTCTTAATATGTATTTTAATTTCCATTCTCCCTGTCCCGCTGCCCAGCTATTATTTTTAATGTGATCAGTACTATATTTTCAGGAGTCATAAATGTAGACGTTAATATGTGTATTAATAAGCCCCCACATTGGTAAAGCACTTTGGAATTTTCATAGCCATCTGTCACTGGGAACTGAGATGCTCACTGCTCACCTGCCATCACCTAACTAGCTGCAGAGTGGGCAGGGTGGACCCTGTTCTCCAGACCCAGCAGACTGTGCATTCTCTATTCTCTCCCAAAGCGTCTCTTAGAATATTTTTCAGGTGGTACATCCAAAAGCAGCACTTTTATTTTATTTTTTATATTTTTATGTTATTTATGTCTTTTACATTTTGTATTTCCCTTGGGTAACCCACCACCAATTCACCCGTGATCCATCTCCGTGGTCCCTTGGGTACTTTTCTACTCCATTTTGTGCCCTTACCCCCCCCAACACCCCCCTCCCCCCGCAGAGTGTCTCTCTCCTATTTGGTTTCCTTATAGTCCTGTTATAAGTGAAACCATTCGATATTTTTCTCTTTCTTTCTGGCTTATTTCACTGAGTATGATCCCCTCTAATTCCATCCATGTCGCTGCAAATTGCATGTGTTTATCTTCTTTCCATGCTGAATAGTATTCCATTATGTATATGTACCACATCTTCTTGATCCAATCATCTATTTTTGGACATCTGGGTTGCT